>NW_011627207.1:6385-46779 GCF_000204515.1 Acromyrmex echinatior
GGTGCGTACGACTCACAGGTGTTCGCCTCTGCGCGTATACCTGTGAGATTGAGTCTGGCCGTTCCGAGTCTAGTCTTCCATACCCTTTTCATTTTCCCTCATTATCTCTTTCACCGAATTTCTAAGGGTTTGGACGTAACAATATAATTACTCAATTTTTTATCGAGATATTACAATAATACGTCAATATAACTATACTGTTGCAATTAAACAATACTTTATTTTGTAAAACATAAATATACATACATAATGGAATGCACTTCTATTGAAATTGCTACCCTCATACATTACGCTTATTATAATTAAATACTAAAGGTTAGAATAATTTATTATACTTAAATAATTAAATTCACATAATAGAAAAAAAATGCTAATTAAAATGAATCCTCTATATACAGGGTGGGCCATCTATTGGTACGTTTTTGAATTTCGTCGTATGGCAACACCGAACGAGCTACAGACCCGAAATTTTGACAGTTTATTAGTCATACCGTCCGCGGCACGAAACAACATGTTTTCTCTTGAAGAGCGTTTTGAAATTTTAAAAACTTATTTTCAAAGTCAGTGCTGTGTCGCCGAAACTGTACGAATTTTGAAAAGAAATATGGGTCGTGATAGAGCACCCACCGAAGGAGCTATACGCAAATTGGTGAGGAAAGTTCGTGAGAAAGGGATGTTAGTGGATGACATTATATTACGACTGTTTTGAGTGAAATTGGCGCCGAGGTAGTCCAAAATGTCATTAATAATTGGGGTGACCGAATGGCATACTGTAAGGCCAGTAGAGGGAGCCACATGAACGAAATCGTTTTTCATTCTTGACGCGGATACTTTTAGCTTCACAACAAAAAAAAAATTAATAAAAAATATCAATGTATGCTCATTTGATCGCATTTTTAAAAACGTACCAATAGAGGCCCCACCCTGTAGTTACAGCTGACTCGTCTATATATGTTGTATACTCATCGACTAAAAGATTGCAACATTTTTCGTTTAATGGGTTTTGCAGGCTGCTCATCAAGCAATTGGTTTTCAATTGTATCAAATAAAAATTAATCGCTCGGTGAGGCTGCATAGACTGCATTTCGAAAATCATAGAAAAAAAACTATTACAACCTTTCAATTGGTGAGTATATACAAATGCATACATATACACACATTTGCCATAAATTTTATTTTGGAAAAAAATTGTCTGTTTTCATATAAAAAAAACTGGAAAGTTTGTTGTCTCTGAAGATAGGCTTCGTTTGCGCGTAACAATATGTGTATTACCTGCTGATGAAAAAGCTCTTTCCGAACCTGCAGATGTTGCTCATATGATCAAATAATTTTTTCGTAAGTTCTGTTAGTGCCGGACATTTTTTTATTCGCATCTTTTACCATTCGAGGGGTGATTCATTATGATTAACTATTGTCTTCATTAAAAAACGATCCAATTGTTTTTGCCAACTTGTTCCCACATTTAAATTTTCTTTTTGAAAAATGAAGTCTAAAGCAGTTATAATTTTCTGCGAATTTTCTTCGGGTGCATCGACTGAAGCTAATGTCGGTAATAGATATTTTCTATTTTAATTCAATAACAAAAAGTTGTAAAAACATTTAAAAGAAAAACAATTGTAAGGAAAACTTTAAGCTTTTATGATACATAGTCGAAAATGTTTGCAAATTGTTTTTGTGCACATAAAACAGATTTGCAAAGTAAGAAAATAATTTACCACTTTGTGCAGCTTGTAATTTTTTTTATATGCAAAAATTATCAAGCTCATAAAAAACTAAAATAATATAATAACTTTTCGAAAGTAGAAACTTCAAACATTAAAACTCGTTTTTTAAATTTAAATTTCACTCATTTTTTGACGAAGATGCATATACAATTTTGAGCTTAAAAAATAACATTACTTTTCTTCCAATTCAATATTAAAAAATATATACAATATATATTTACAATCTAAAGAAGTATTAGATAAGAAAAAAATCCTACCTGTAATTTTTCCTTAATAAAATCTTTTATTTTTATTTTTTCGACTTCGCATAATTCGGCTATCAATTCCTTGTGGCGAGGATCGAGAAAACTTACGACTTGATGTATGCTAACTTTTTAATTATTCGCTGGTATCATATCGAAGCGCCTAATAAGAGATTGACGAAGTATACATTTCAACGTGCAAACGAGATTTCCATCCAAAATATCTTCTGCCAGATGATTGTCTATGATGTCACATACTACTGGACGAACCAAAGATACCGTAATTTCAGATGAGGAGCAAAATACGATGGTTATAGGTTGCGAAGGTTTCAAAAGTAATTCATTCACTAATTCATTTATAATCGATTATTCGTTCGCGGTCATTTCTAAATTTCGTGCTTGCGCTGATTTTATCAGGGAAGTATTATTCAAGACTGCCAAAATAGGAATTCTGTTTTTGTATAACCATTCACACATGTAATATGTTGAATTCCATTTTGTGGGACAACTTTGAACAATGCTTCTTCCGGAAAATTAAGTTTTATTTAAGTTTTATGTAGCTCTTGTGTTGCCCGTGCTTAAAGTGTCTTTCAATTTTTCTTGCTTTTTGTATGATAAATGTAGATGCTCCAAATGCAATGCATCATTTACGGCTAGTTATAAAGTACGTGCATAATGGTAATATGTTCCCTTGAACTTTGTAACATTTTTTTCCGCGATTATCATATTAGATGCATTATCGTGTACTAATGTAAAAATTTGGTTTTCTATATCCCAATCAGAAAATACCCTTAAATAAAATAATAAAATACCATTAAATAAAATACCATTAAAGAAAATAAGAAAATACCATTAAATAAAATAATAATAATTTCCAAATCCACAGCTATAATATATTTTTAGCGGTATGTCGTTCTTCTAATCCGATCGTGCATAAAGTATAATGCTTTAGTTCCCATTTTTCTTTACCGATATAGTGCGCCGTAACTGATAAGAATGCATCTTGTGAAAGAGATGTCCAAATATTCGTCGAGCATGATATACTTGCATCTTGACGTCGCATCTCATGCTATATGATTTTTACTTCATCGTAAATTAATTATAGTCGCGAAAGAATTGTTTTTGTTGCAGGGACCACATAGCTAGATTCTATTATTGCCATGTATTGGCGATAGCCTTTGCTTTCAACAAAAGATAGCGGTAATTGATTTATTACAATTAAACGGGCGAACGCTTGAGATATTTTTTGTTGGCAATCTACATTACATACTCTATCAGCCTTTCATTTTCTTTTGGGCGGTTGTCTTGTATTATCTGTTAGCAGTATAAGGAAATTGTTAGTATTCCAGCTATTCATTGCATTTTAAGACTGAAAAAGATTTCGGCATTCGAACAGACGGTTAATAGTAAAAATCAAAATCAAAATTTTTATTAGGCAATAAGATTTTTAATATTATACATCATCTTACTTATGTTTGAAGTGTTCGAAGATGACGAATGGAGCTGTCAGTAATTAAATTTCTTACATCCTGTATATTTTCTGTATTCCCTTCATCATTCGATAAATCATCTCTGACGACGAAAATAAAATATA
This sequence comes from Acromyrmex echinatior, assembly GCF_000204515.1. The sequence goes on from NW_011627207.1 coordinate 9,946, forward strand.
ATGTAATAAAGTAGAATTATTTGTGACATAAAATCGTATAACATGTATTATGTATATTTTATTTAAAATTATCAATATATGTTATAACAATCATAGAAAAATATAAAAGTATTGAAATATGACGTTATTTTTTTGTAAATAATGCTACAATTTGAATTATTTATTGTGACATAAAATTTTATCATATAATTTAAACTGTTTGAAAGTTGCTTAAAAATACAAAATATAAATAATAGGAAGCACAACACAATACAGCCACAACATTAGATGTTTTAAACGGAAGTCATATATTTAAAATTATAATATAATAACGTAGACGTTTCGGTCAAGATTTGATCATCATCAGTACATAACAATATCAAGATGTTAAACAAAGAAATACATAAAATTAAACAATGAAAGCTAGTCAAAAAAGATAAAAAACAATTTTACAATCGCTATGGTACGAGTTAACAGAGTAAGTCGGAGTCCAGAAATTGAAGTTGAATAATATTCAATCGCTTATGAAGTATTTTCTATTACGTTTAGGATTCCTTATTACAAGAAGTAAAGTACGACTTCGTGTAAAAAAATGGAATTTCTAGATTCTATTTAAATTAAGAAAGAAAATACATTTTTCAACAATATTATTTTACAATACATTATTGGTGAGAATCAGTTAAGTTTCATAGTAATACAAGTAATTGCTTACCACGTATTTTGTGACGCAAATCCTCGCAAGTGTAATTCGGAGTTAATAGTATAAATTAAAGGCAAAAATTAGGAAAAATTATTGCTAACAAAAATGTGATGGCCCGTAGCTAGCGACAGTCTTTATACATTGTTAAAGAAAAAGGAGAAGAAATGAGAGTGGAGAAGGTTATTCTATTGGTGAATAGAGGGGCTTTTTTCAATGATTGGTAGATAAATTTCAGGAAAGTTCTGTGTCACTCTGCTTATTTAACCCATTTCTTGTCTTTTGATATGTATCATCTCGGAGACCATACTTTTATAATAAGATTGTTCGGAGTCAAGAATGATAGTATTATTTCAATCAATCATATGGTCATGATCTAGTTTGTGACGAGAAATAACAGATAAAGTATTCGTTGGTTTTTTGAAATCATTTGTATGTTCTTTTAAACGTGTCTTCAGTTTTCTTTTTGTGTGTCCTACATATGAATACTTGCAATCGAGACAATTTATTTTATATACTTCATTTGAGTGATTTTTTTGTTTAATTTTATCTTTGTCTATTTTAATGAAGGTATTCATACAATTCATTGAACAATATTGAAGTCAAATTTTTTGTGATAGATTTAAATTTTTCAGATATTTTATTAAAATAAAGAATGGTGAAATATTTTTTAGAAATTTTAGTGGAATCCAAGCTGACATCTTTGTGTTCATTAATATTTTCGAAATTATTTTTAAAAGACAACGCTTTTTTCTATTGTTAACAGTTGCGAATAAAAATTCCGATGGGTATCCATTTTTTTGAAGAATATTAATTAAGGAAATAATATTTTTCTCATGAGAAAGGGGAATAAGATTCTGTCTAACAGTCCGATTACAACATCCCTTTTGTGTTTGCACTTTGCTTCTTGTAATAAGGAATCCTAAACGTAATAAAAAATATTTCATAAGCGATTGAATATTATTTCAATTTCTGGACTTCAACTTACTCTGTCAACTCGTACCATAGCGATTGTAAAATTGTTTTACCATCTTTTTTGACTAATTTTCATCGTTTAATTTTATGTATTTCTTTAACATCTTGATATTGTTATGTACTGATAGTCAAATCTTGACCGAAACGTCTACGTTATTATATTATGATGTTAAATATATGATTTCCATTTAAAATATCTAGTGTTGTGGTTATATGCTCCCTATTATTTATATTCTGTTGTTAACAGTTGCGAATAAAAATTCCAATGGGTATCCATTTTTTTTAAGAATATTAATTAAGGAAATAATATTTTATATCAAAGTAATGATTAAAAAAAATATGTAAAATCTTTAAATTATGTCAATTATATTATAAACAAAAAATACATTCTAAAAAATATATAAAAATAAGAGTATTTAATTGAAATGTGCGTTACTACAGTGAGCAGTAATTTTTTGTTGAAATGCTAATGTTGTATAACTATTTTTAAACAATGAAAGTGATCCTATAATACTTTTAATTCTTCTTAAAAATAATCTTTGATTTCTTTTAGCTAATAAAACCATAATATTTTTATTTTTTAGTTAAATAAAAATAAAATCCAAATGCTAAATCTTTATATCTATTCCGAATCTATCAAAGTAATAGTAACTCAAGTAGTATATTTATATTTATTAAAAAATAATCAGTATGTGATATCACATTTAATCTCCTTAGGTTTAGAATCTGTGTAACATTTGCAAAGTTATAAGGGAACTACCATTCAATATTTATAATGACTTTTTTAAATCATAGCAAATTGCTTTTAATAAGAACTATAATAAAAAACATAATAGGATTTTTAAGAAATAATATTGGCTGGAAAAAAGATAAAATACAAATAATAAAAATAAAGTCACATAAATCATCTACTATGTCACAACTCAGAATCAATTTAATACAGGTGAAACTAAAAGATTTTCATTTGAGAAACCAAATTTAATTTCTGACATGGAAAATCATAAAGTAGTCCTTAAGACTTTGGAGTTTAAAAATAATTTTGATTTTTCAACTGTCAATGACGAATGGTTTATTAATCTTTTCAATGTTAACATACCGAATGATATTTCAACGATTATTACAACTTGATGAAGAATTTTGTCTTCTTCCTAACAATATAGAAAACATGAGATTAGAATGCATAAAACACATTGAGAATAATTTATTCAAAATGAAAATTGTGAACAAGAATGGTTTTTCGTAATAAAATTTTCCCATGTTTGGGAAAAATAAAAAATAATAAAACAAATATTGATATGATTTTTGAATTATTCTGCATTAGCAAAAAAATTGCTTAAAAATCCAGATATTTTATTCTCTTGCTGATAAGGATAACACTGTTGTTATTTTAGATAAATCTGATTATATGGGTATATTGGAATCAATGTTGTCGGATGCAGATACTTATACATTATTGAAAAAGAATCCAGCAATATAAGTTAGTTAATGATCTCACAATCATGTTAAAGAGGTGGAAGGATAAAGAATTTGTGTTTAGCGCTACGCATAATTTTTTAATTTCGTCTAATCTTACGCTACCAAGGATTTTTTATGGATTATCAAAAATCCATAAACCAGATAATTCATTGCGTATTATTATCTCATCCATTGGTAGGCCTCTCTATAATCTTGCAACTTACTTAGATAGAATTCTCGTTTCAAGGAGAATCATGTTAAGAATAGTTTTACGCGAGGTTTTACGTTAATAAAAGACATCTCTCAAAATTAAAAATTCCATAAGATTTTGTACTTGTTTCATCGGATGTTGTCTCACTGTTCACTAACGTTCCGGTCGATTTGGTTATAAAAATATCGAAGAAAGATGGGGAATCTTTCTCTAATCTAAATTTTTCTCTAATCTAAAAAAAAAGTAATAGTTTATCATAATCAGAATTTATTGAGGCCTTGAAAATAGTTTTTCCACGTTTTTCACATTTAACGTAATTACATTTAATGTAATTACAGAGGTAGTATTATATGTGGATGACATATTTATTATTTATTGCAATTTGTCCGTCAAATATAGATTTATTATTGAAAGTTTTTAATGAGTATCATTCGAAATTAAAATTTACAATTGAATTAGGCGATGGTAGACTTAATTTTCTCGATATCACAATTATAAAAAAAAATAATTACTCACATGAGAAAAAGATATGATACTACACATGATTTTTATCATAAATCTACCTTTTCTTTCAGATATCTCAATTTTTATTCTTACCATCCAATGTGCCAAAAATTAATGTGATAGATAGGTTTTAGTTTCATAAATAGAGTAGTGATTGTCTCACCCCAGATTTCAGGAAAAGAATTCAAATTTATTATTAATATTCTTCTCTCTAATGGATATCCTTTAAAACTAATTTTTATTTAACAATAAATAACAAGAGGGGGCTATTACCCAAATTTTTATATATTTCAGATTTTTAGAACATACGTTTCGACTTTATTATTAAGTTATCTCAGTATATACATGTAGAGAACGCAAATTTAACAAAATTAATAAAACGGTTAGATACAATTTCTACAGATTATAGTTACGTAAAGTATTAGTAGTATTTCTTTATATCTATTTTCTGTCGCAATAATGTAATGCTTTCAGTCTTGTAATATTCTCAATTACATTATATTGGTCGCAATTAGTGCATAATGATGATAAGATTATTTAAACATGTTAAGTCATTCAATAAAAATGTATCAGCACACATTCTATTATCAAATCAGTATCATAAATTAGAAATTAAAATAACAATGAATAAATAATCGTTATATTAAAATTATTAGTATATATAATCCTTAATTTAATATAAAGACAACTATATTAAAGTCTGTTTTAATAAATAAAATTATTGTACATATACCTCAATTGCGAATGATTAACAAGAATATAAACCAGTAATTGAAACAATGAGTCAAATTGATTCACAAGAAGCAAATGTGATCAGAGTTAAAATTGAAGCCAGTTTAGTCAAAAATTACTTGTATTGTATTATAGAGTGTGAGCGACATTCTGTTGCTTTTATAATATCTTTTTGAGAGAGGGGATGAGATTGGAAAGAGAATAGAGATAGAGAAGGAATAAAAGAAAAAGGAAGGGAAGAAAAGGCTAGGAAGGAGAAAGAGGCTGCAAAATTTATAAATAAGAATTAGTTAATGCTTCCGTGTCGTTTTGTTTGTTTAATCCCAATTTTTATTTTTTAATGTGAACCATTTCAGAGATCAATCTTTTATTATACGGCGATTTCTTGTCTAAGATCTTTACATCTCTTTAATTAAAATTATGGTTATAGTTAATATAATGGTTAATATATCAATAATCACCGATGGAGAATCAATCTTTTTATTAATGTCCGAAATATGTTCATTTAGTCTTGTTTTTAATTTTCTTTTGATTTGTTCTGCATAACTAGCTTATCACAAGAAATTTTATATACAACATTTTGATTAGTTAAATGATCTAGTCTATCTTTATCTCTAGTTATAAGAGACTTTTTGTATTTGGGATTGAATATAAAAAAATAGTTTACAATTACATTTATATGCTATAAATAAAAAATTTTTCAGAGATAGATTTTATATATGAAATTGTAAAGAATTTGTCTTTAACATGGATATTATGTATATTATGGTATGTAGTTAACATTAGTCAAAAAATTAATAATTACGTACATAATCGTTTAAATTTGACATATAATTGTTAAGATGTATCCGACATTTTAAATATATACAATGTTAACTACAATGTGCTTCTTGAGGAATATCAATTGTCCGTTGATCACATTTAATAGAATGTATCTATAGATACTATAATCAATTAAATAATTATTATCTCTGTTTTTATTAAAAATTAAATTAGTTACATTACCTATATTCTTTAAGCAAACCGATATTGTCAAGACAAACAATACAAGTCGACTTTCCTCTGGGATGAATGTTATATCAAATGTTTTATAAACAAATTTTCATATATTAAGTAAAATAGTGAGGATGATTAAATATTAAAGGGGATCAGAGACTCAAGATGAACAAATATGTATCAGATAGATATTCCGTGTCATTTTATTTGTTCAATCCAGCGCTTTATATGAATTATCTCAAATCAATTTAATTTTCAAATTGATGTTGATTCATTATCCAATATATTAGCACATTGTCCTAGTCAAATTTATGATTTTTTTCTAATCTATGTTTTGAATAACAGAGAGATAATAACAGAGAGAAATAACAGAGTGAATCTTATTTCTAGTGAATCTAGTTTATTTTATTTATGTCTTTTTTATACTCATTAACACTCTTGTTGCCTAACTTTCTTTTTGTCTGTCCCACATAAGAGGCCTTATAATCTAGACAATTAATTTTGTAAACTATTCCACTACTATTTTAACATAGATACTATCTAATTTGTCTTTCTCCGTACTTCCTACGAACTTATATAATTTCTTGGAGATTGTATATGCTGTAACTTGGTTTATTTTCTTTGAAATAGCCGAAAATTTATTAGGCATTGATATACTTGTATGATATAGTGAAAAATTTATTCCTTACTGATTTATTAATGATATCTAATCACTATTATTTGTCTTTATGAAAGTGATATTTTATTTTTTTATTTACGATTGCAAATATAAATATAAGACTGTCACTATATCTAATTAGTCTCAAATCTAAGAAACTTATTTGATAGTCATTTTTTATTTCAATAGTAAATTTTAAATGTTCATATAACGAGTTAAACATTTTTTAAGTATTATTTAATTTTTCTTCTGGAGCTGCTAGTAAAGCTAGTTTTTTAGTTATAGCTAGTTTTATAGTATATAAAAAAATCCTTAAGTAAACAATCCGTATAATAAATCAAACTAACCAAGATTTATAAATCAAAGAATTGGAAAGGATACGGGCAATAGGAGTCAAGCGCAGAAGACGTCGCGCAAATAATATATCTATGAAGTGTGAAACTTCTTTATTCATTAAAACATGCTTACATATTTCAGCTTACTTTTGAGCTCTCCTCAAAGACAACACAAACTAACATAAATAAATTGTAAATAAAAATTATCCTGTCATGAACTCTCCTACCTCGAGAATTCAAATGCCAGAATCAAACCCAAAAAGAGTGAAAGAAAAAGAAAAAAAAATGAACGAAAATAAGGAAATGATAGAAACATCGGAATAGAGAATATGAAAAACTAATTTATCAAAAAACTTTAAGATTATAATTAATTATCCCGAAAATAAGGATATGTGATTTCACCCTGATCACAAATCACAAACTATATTGCAAGCATTACTATGAATTATTCAAAAATCGGTTTTTGATATTTTGACTAGTCAGTATCAGACACAGTGAGTCACTTTAGTTTTAGGTAGTATTATTCAAATATTATTACAAATGGAAAAAATTTAACATTAAAACGTTAATCAATTTCATGAAAATGAAAGTTGGAAAGTAATAAAAAATCACGCCAGAAAGACTCATTACTGTCAGAAAAACTCGTACGAACAACATTGACGTGACAACAATTGTAGTCTTTAGCTTGTCTATGATCGGGAAGTAAGCCATAGGAAGTCCCTCCATATCCGTCTGTAAGTTGAGTCCGTGCGTCTGTCTCCTAATGAATATCATCTCCGAAATCAATCTTTTTCTGTAGTGAGGCTCCTCGTTCAGTATTATAACATTATCTCAATCAAAATCATGGCTCTTTTGTAATTGATGTTCCATTGACATTACGAGTAGAGGTGTTCCATCGGATGTGGTTCTTATGCGTGATTCTTGATCTCAGCTGTCTACACGTCTGTCCCACATAACTTGCATCACAACACTTACACGAGATCTTATAAACAACATTCGATTTCTTGTCACGCGATTAAGGGTCCTTATGCACCCTAATGAATTCTCGTAATTTATTAGTAGAACGATACCCTCATACGCTCGCTATTCAATCTGCTTAACTTCTCAGTAATACCACGAACGAAAGGTGCACACGAAGGCTACACTGCTTCAACCCTATTATCATTAACAACACTCTTCCTATTACTAGCCATAATAATTTTCTTCAAATGATTATTAATATTCTCAAAATTAAGTTCAATGGATAATCATTCTTTAACAATACTTTAATAATGAAACACAAATTATCAAGGTGAAATTTAGGATTCGAAAGCGAAACTACTCTATCAACTAATCTCATAATTGTATCTATTTTTTGAGAAACTGGATGCTGTGACCAAAAATTCAAATATCTACCTGAAAAAGTCGACTTGTTGTACCAATTGAACTCTCTCAACTCATTATCTCTAATCACTGTAACATCCAAAAAATTCAATCTATCATCCCTTACCTCCATAGTGAACTGAAGCCTAAAATGCTGAGAATTAAAAGTATCAAGAATGGAACTAACCGAAGACGCAGATGCCGCCAATAATATATCGTCAACAAATTTATAGTAAAAGGGCAATGGAAACCGAATCAAAGACAAAGCTCTAACCTCCAATTTTCGCATGACTAGATCCGCGATGACGGGAGATAACGGAGAGCTCATTGGAGTCCCATAATGCCTATGTATAACACTATCAAAAACAAAGAAAATAGAATCTAAGACAAACTGAACCAACAATCTCTAGGAATAAATTTCCAATGATCTTTAATACAGTCCATAGTCAATGGGGACGTTAGTAAAAAGGCAGTGATATTAACTGAAATTCATTATTCATATGTCTACTATCGAGTCCCTTAACAAGTTTAAAACTATTTTCGATATGACTATCTGCCTTAGGGATTGTTTTTATGATAATATTATGAAGACACACTGCTAACGAATACAAAGAGCTATTTATCGAAAAAACTATTAATTATAAAGGGGCAGTCCTGCTTATGTATAATATCTTCGGAAAAGCGTAGGCCCTTGGAAGTATCTCATTATTACTTAACAAACTTCTACATGTGGAATTATGATTTTTTCCTTCCAAACTAACTAATACAGCGCGTAAGCCCGTTACCATCCTCCTCAGATCCCTTTCAACCTCATAAGTATTCATATCCTGAAGCATTTCATTTATCCTAGAAATGTACACCTGTCTATCTAATGCTACTCACATTCCCCTTATCCGCACGAGTAAAAATAATCTTATCTTTCATATCTCTTAAAAAAAACCCTAGTGTCTTTCGCTATCTGTGACAAACTCTTATCCACCTCCGTACAATGTAGAAAACAAGAAGCTAAGTTATTTAATACAGAATCGAGATCCGCTTATCAATAGGCAATTTGTAAATATTACTTTCAATACTTAATAAGATCGACCGTTAAATCCAATCTATTGTTCAAAGGTAAGATAAAGTTATCTCTCAATTGTACAAAGTTCTGTATATTAGGAGGTATGGAAACAATTGATAGATTTACGAACCAGCCACCTTCTTTTGTGAGGTAAATGAAGAAAAAGGAATCAAGAAGAAAGGGCTGAGGATCAATCTTGTATTTCTCTAACTGCCTCAACATTTGGATTCTGTACGTTAGGATACAACGACAACCTAACACTAACACTACTCTCCAACATTCCATCCCTGCCATGATTAACGTCAACAGAGGACACTGTCTTCTGATAATAACGAATAGACCTGATATTTTTAATATTATTATTTAGTAATTCTTCCCTCCGTTTCGGCAACAGCCAGCAACACTTCGAATCAATTCTACTCCTTTCGCGCAAGAAGAAAAAATATAAAGATTTCCCTTGTTTATCAAAAAAGGCGTCGCAAATATGAATAGGAAAGCAACGGGAATTATTAAAGTATTGTTAGAGAATGATTATCCATTGAATTTTATATTTTTATACAGAATATTAATAATCGTTTGAAGAATATTATTATGGCTAGTAATAGGAAGAGTGTTGTCAATAGGATTGAAGTAGTGCAGCCTTCGTGTTTCACTGTTAAACAGATTGAATAGTGAGCGTATAAGAGTATTGTTCTATAGTACTAATAAATTGCGAGAATTCATTAGGGTGCATAAGGATCCTTAACCGCGTAACAAGAAGTCGAATGTTGTTTATAAAATCTCGTGTAAGTATTGCGATACAAGTTATGTAGGACAGACATGTAGACAGCTGAGGTCAAGAATCACGGAGCATAAGAACCACATCCGATGGAACACCTCTACTCGTAATGTCGTAACGAAACATCAATTACAAGAGGGTCATGATTTCAATTGGGACGATGTTACAATACTGGACGAGCAGCCTCACTATAGGAAAAGATTGATTTCGGAGATGATATTCATTAAAAGACAGACACATGGACTCAACTTGCAGATGGATATGGAGGGGCTTCCCAAGGCCTACCTCCCGATCATAGACAAGTTAAAGACTACAGTTGTTGTCACGTCTAGTCAGTCAGTGTCGTCCGTACGAGTCTTTCTGGCAGTAATGAGTCTTTCTGGCGTGATTTTTTATTACTTTCCAACTTTCATTTTCATGAAATTGATTAACGTTTTAATGTTAAATTTTTCCATTTGTAACCTTGAATAATACTAGATAAAACTAAAAGTGACTCACTGTGTCTGATACTGACTGGTCAAAATATCAAGAATCGGTTTTTGAATAATTCATAGTAATGTTTGCGATATAGTTTGTGATTTGTGATCAGGGTGAGCGTCCTTATTTTCGGGATAATTAATTATAATCTTAAAGTTTTTTGATAAATTAGTTTTTCATATTCTCTATTCCGATGTTTCTATCATTTCCTTATTTTCGTTCATTTTTTTTTCTTTTTCTTTCACTCTTTTTGGGTTTGATTCTGGCATTTGAATTCTCGAGGTAGGAGAGTTCATGACAGGATAATTTTTATTTACAATTTATTTATGTTAGTTTGTGTTGTCTTTGAGGAGAGCTCAAAAGTAAGCCGAAATATGTAAGCGTGTTTTAATGAATAAAGAAGTTTCACACTTCAGATATATTATTTGCGCGACGTCTTCTGCGCTTGACTCCTACTGTCCGTATCCTTTCTTTAAATAGTAAACAATTAATTAATAAACTGGAGGATATAAGATTGGAGAATGAGTATGTTTTAGTATCATTGGATGTTGAGTTTCTCTTTACAAATGTACCAATGGATTTAGTTGTATCAACAAAAGATAGGATTTCATTATCATATTTCTTGAAACCTAATGCAATCTCGACATTAAGATATAAAATGTGACGCAACAATGTGATACAGAATGACCATAGCTGCGACGAACGTGTCAATAGATGACTCGAAATTAACGGAATTAATACGATATCGGGTTGACACGATCACGCACTGCGAGCTCACAAATGCGACACAGTTACTCACAAAATACCAGACTCAACGAAACTCGACGTTATAAATGCAGATCCATGCGATCCCTTCGATCTAGAAATCAACGGCTTTACAATATATTACGCTCGTCTTATCACGAAATCCTTCTACTCCTGCACCTGCTCTCAATATGCCTCGATCTGCGATAGAGTGCGTCCTCTCACACACGTCCTGCGCCAAACTTAGCCACAGAATAAGTACCGGACTCCTTTTGGGGGCAAGCAGGCGACCGTAAGCCCTTATCGCGTCCTGATCGATCGCGAACCATCTCATGAATCTCCCGCGAATCGCTATAACGTTGCGCGCTCTATATCCTTTAGATAGCAAGATATGATTTCTGGTTGATATCCTCTTCGGCTGCTTGTAAAACTCCTCTGAATTATCTTGGCGGAATATCTTTAGGATTCGATGGGCTCCTTGTTTGGACGATCTCCGGGTTTGACGTCTTCTTCCAGCAGAGGTTTCCTTACGACATCGGCAGTGTCTCTCGTACTATGGCAGAGAGTGGCTATTCCTTCATACTGCTTTAGTCGCTCCCTTTTTGTAATTGTCTATAAGAATTCGGCGACAAGATGATAAGTTGATAAACAGGACATTTTAATTTAAAAATTTCAGAATGGTATCACCTGCGCGCTATCTCTCCTCTGAGTGGCCTCATGTCTTCGATGTGAATCTTCTATTTTTTTCCTTGCCGCCAGTTGAGATAATGCCTTGTACAACAAATCATATACTGGAAGCACCGATTAGCTTAAATAAAATCGCGATATGTCCGTCCTTCATGTTAGGAGGACACAGGATGAAAATATCGCGCCATTTCGGTCAAGTTGGATGACTCTTGTGACAGACGATGAAAAACATTACCACGCATACCAATCTTTTAGTTTCACAATCTATGATTTTACACCCTTGCAAGTATAAAAGTCCACTGTAACGCTTTTTCCCCCTGCTTTGGGGCGTACGACTTTTTATGAGAAACGACTTTCATCCCATTTCTCCTCCTGCTTCAGAGCGTATGATTTTCTACGCGAAGCGATTCCACTTCCCCTTGCTTCAGGGCACACGACTTTCACGCTAAGCTATTCCACTTCCCCTCCCCCTACCAAGGGACACACGACTTCCACTTCCCTTTCCCCTACCAAGGGACGCCACGCGAAGCTACCTTTTTTTTAATTTTTAAACTATACAAAACCTGAAGATAAAATCTTCATAAACAATCATTATATATCGTACAATATTGTCTGTAAAGTTTTAGCTCAATTGGAAGGGCCACGATCGCCGTTTTTATTTCGCGCCATATTTTTCCGGATTTCGTTAGTATCCCCCCCTCTCCCCTCCCCTCAGCATATGATGTCGTGAAAAACTGGTGAGAAACGATTCGGTAGTCTTCATGCATGTTCGATCGAGTTCGAGGCACCGTATACGAGGACTTAAACCGGTAAAAGAAACGATAATCTGGGGTGCATTGTTACAAACGTAAAAATAAATGATATTTAAAATTTTTCTTTTTTTATACAAAGTCGATTATTTGTAATAGTTATTTTTGTATATACTTAATTATGTATAAAAATTTTGTAATTCTGTTAAGCTAATTCAAACCAGAGAACATTATACAATACCATTTTAAGGCGGTATTCATTTTTTATATTCAAGGCCGTCTTAAGTACAGTCTTAAGATGTCACGAACCAATCAGAGGACCGTATTAGCATCTTTACACTATTTGAGATGATCTTAAATTAAGAACGAACTATGAATACCGACCTGAAACATCTAAAAGATGTCCTAAAATCTTATACATTTTTTTAGGATTTTTTACTCTTACGAAAAAGACGTCTATGGACAGTATTAGTTCATTCTTATTTTAAGACCGTCTTAAGTAACGTGTTATTTTAATATGCTAATACAGTCCCCCTCCCTCTCTCTCTCTCTCTTTCTCTCCTCCGATTGGCTTATGACATCTTAAAATTGTAATTTTAAACATTAAAAGATCCAGCTTCGACCGTTATAAACCTTTAATTTCTAGTATTGATTATGTTCTCACATACGATCTAAAATAAAGTTTCTTAATATTTTAAGACCATACTTAAGACAGTTTCCAATATAAGAATCGACTATGAATATCGGCTTATAAGATATTTCTCACTTTATGCCTTTACGGCTTCTTTCAGACGTTCTTTAATGCGGGGTCTATAATGGAAGTCACGCGGGGTCACAGACGATCATGAAGTCTTAAGTTGTAGGAAATTGATCGTAATCATATGATTACAATCATAATCAAATATGGAGGAAAATAATCGACTATGATTGATTAGTTTCCTATGATTTAAGACCCTACAACCATCCACAATTCCTATTGTAGATCCTGCATTAGACTTTTTACATTTTGTGTCTTTTAGTTTGTCTTATAATAATTTTGATATTCTTCGATTTAAGTTTATATTATATATTAGCTGTATTTCGATATACACTACTGAAAATCTGTTAATATTGATAGTCTAGAAAATATTGATTGAGAATATTGAATACATCTTATAAGACATCAAAGGACATCTTAAAATTTATATATGTTCAGGAAATATAAGACGTCTTAGATATCTTGAGAACATCTCTATGACATGATGTTTGAAACACATCTTGATGACATCTTCAGGACGTCTTATGTCCACATTTTGGATATATTGTTCTCAGGGTAGTATCTTGATTTGATAGTACACTTGGTTCTCATAGTTTCGATAATTGTAATGATATCTACAGCTATATATTCAATAATATTAATAAAATACTTTAATGGTATTTTTATAGGATGAGAATACCGATGCTACGACCGTTGCGACGATTAATCAACTTGGGAATATTGAGCAGGCTGGACTGTCGGATAGTGGACAAGCGATCGAATTCATGACTCAGGATGGACAGAAGGTTCGCGTCTTAACATCGTATCCTATCGATCCGATTCAGTTAGCTTCAGAATATCTAACTATTGTATAACGAAAGAAAAATTAATAAATGCGTTCATAATCAATGCTGTCTCTTTTGTGAATATTTTGACTATTGAGTCATTAGAAATTTATATAGAAATTTATAATAGCAAAAAAGAAGAGAATCTCTTCAAGAGATTATTTGATATCTTCATTCTAACATGATTGTGTTAAACATAATCTTGCTATCTGTAACGTTTCTATTGGATTAATGATGCAATTTATTCGAAATTAGAGCGGAGCTAATACGTCTAAGCATAAAATCTTTTAAATCGCTAAGAGATATAAATGCGATACAAATCGAAAACAGTGTACACAGGATTATAATTATTATCATAACTATTATTCCATTAACCATTTTCACCAATTTCTACTAATAGCTCAATGATAATTGATTTCTTATATAGTGATATAATATTAATATATTATCACTATATAATAATATTATTATATTATTATATTATACATGGTAATAAAATTATTATATTTGATAAATCTCGTAAATTGATTTTTTTTATTTCACTCTTAATACTTTTATATGTGGAATAATTGGAGGAATAATATTATGTAAAAAAATCCATAAAATATAATTCCATTTTAATAACTATAGATGCTCTTTATATCTTTTTGGCGCCTTCACCTAGAAAGAAATAATGTTTTTTTTGCATCTTCTATATTTTTCGAAATATGTTTCTGTTAAGATCAAAATACATATATCACCTCGTATGTTAATAATTATATTATTATTATTATTATTATTATAAAAATTTGATACAATATGTGTACAAATTTATATATTAGCATTTATAGCACCATGCGAACTTAGATTTATCGGAGCATATGCTGGTGTATGCGTGCGTACGTGTGTGCGTACACACATGTTTAGTTACATGTATACAGGATATTATCTTCAGGAAATTTACAACATACTCAAAAGAATGAAAGAATGATCTGTTCGAACATTTTTAGTTTTAAATATCTCGTTCTAAATTTTTTCTAAAGTCAGGTTTTAATTTTGCTGAATGCTACTTAATTTAAGTAAATAATTATAAAGTTAGATTAGTATTTAGAAAATTATTATGTGAATTTTTAGTAAACCTTTACATTAGGAGACACCTCTTCGATGACCTTGACATATAAAGGTGAAGGCACTGATCAACTTTTCCTTATGAATTAATCAGCGATCTCTTATAGTTTCTAAGATATTTAGATCTTTGCTTTACTAAATGACTCGCTCTTGTCAAGGGAAATGAAAATAGGACGTCTCTGAAGCAAGGAAGGAAGTGGAATAAAATTCGCTTTGTGTGGAAATCGCGCGCTCCTAAGCAGGAGAAGGGGAGGTGAGATGAGAATCGTTTCGCGTGGAAGTCGCTTTTAAGCAGAAAAGGGGGAAGAAGTGAAATGGAAGTTGCATGCTCCTAAGCAAAGGGAAGGAGATAGGGTGAAAGTCGTTTTACGTGGATAAATCGTGCAATACACAGAAAATAATGAAATTTTGAAAACGAGTTTTATGTAAATTAATAAGAATTACTAGTTATGGGCTCTCGAAATTAAAATAATATAGGAAATTAGGCAAATGAGAGTTCGGTGCAGTACTTGATGCACAATAAATGATTATATGTATATATAAATTATGTTCTTGACTTGAACGAGTGTACAACAAGTCAGAATATAATTTATATATACATATAATCATTTCTTGTGCATCAAGTACCGCACCAAATTCTCATTTACCTAATTTCCTATATTATTTTATGTAAATATATCTCGAAAACTATAAAAATCCGCCGATTAATTTATAAGGAAAAGTTGATCAGTACCCTCACTTCTATAACATATATCAAAGTTAAGGTCATCGAAGAGATATCCCCTAATATAAAAGAATACTGAATCTTTTTATTGCAAGAGTGATCCGTTTGACCACGTTGCGATTGACTATCAGCCATTGATTAAATGAGTCCCTTTCATTTATTACAAGTATCTTGAGACGACATTGTCGAACATGCATTATTTAAAACAAAAGTTATTCAATTTTGCTTTAAATTTGTTGCTACTTTTCAAAAACACTCTATATACATCATTGTACATATGTATCAGTCATCATAATATATGTTGTGTAACATTTATTTTTGCTATACATGTCACTAATATGTTTATAAATTCGCGAATTAAATTAGTTTATCTTATGTGTACATATAGTCTAATGTTAGATATATTATTTTACAACATAGATATATTATTTTACAACGATAGATAATGTAGAACGTTTTTTTATATTTAGCCATGTTAATGTAAATTGTGTTGATTTATTACATATTTAACAACGTTGTATATATGATATTAGAGAAGAAAGAACATTTTAATTTATATGAAAAAAATGCTCCTCGAAAGCTCTCTTGTTTTGTAATCAAGCTTCTGAATAAATTTTAGCTGTTTTCAACAGTTTTTTTTTATTACATTATTTCTATGAGTAATAACAATATTTTTGAAAAGATTAAAATTATTATTTTATTAGCATTTTTCTTCTGTAATAAACGTCACGGGGGATGTGTGCCATCCAGGATTGTAAGTAATTAATTACTTTTTAAATTCAATTACATGTTTAATTGATAGTTGAAACGATCGAATTTAATTAAACACATCATTCAATTAACGATTGTTTTAAGTGCATTTAATTAAAACATTTCGATTGACAATTGATTCAAACGGAATTAATTAAAAGACGTTTTCCAGAATTCAATATTGCCTGCACGTCCGATTTATGAGGTCGCGCTCGCGGACGCGCACACGCACTCCTGAATCGCCGAAATGAACAACACAAATGTTAAGAAGAAGAACAAGGAAGCGTTTATTAATGCAAAATACAGAACAGAACACCGCGAAAGATATTAAATGGAACAATCGAGAGATACGTCCGTACGTGCCGACAGCTCACATCCAAATTTGATGATCTTGTTGTCAGACAGACGAATGCCTAATCGTCTCGGCAACGCGTGCTCTTCGCTACACCACAGGCGTAGCGAAAAACATGGCAAAACATGGCATAACAATATTAATTATAATTGGCGCATTATCTAACACCAGATAATAATAACTAAAAAATGGATCATTTTTCAATTCAAGTGCGTTAGTTTTAAACGTTACGACTGCATCCAAGATCTGTTTAATAAAACAACAGCTGATGTCTACTAAGCAGAATAATTTACAATTTCAAGTCTTTTCCAAATAATACAACATCTATTTTTACACGATTTCTATATTGAATAAGGCTCACAATTATACATAACCGGAGTAGGACATCCACTATGAAGATTTTTATATTGTATTTTTGTTATGTCCAAATTCCAGAGTTCTTTTTTTCGATTAGAATTTTCGTCATCACCATAACAGTTATTAACAAATAATATCAGTAGATCATCTGTTTCTATCATAGGAAGTTACAATAGTGACGAACCGAATAACATTCGCCTTTTTAGACTAATAATCCACTCGGCACGAATTTTTTTATTAAATATTTGAACCAAGTGCCGAATAGACGAACTTTATCCCGAGGAATAGAAGAAGTAAATAGATTAAGAATTATAAACTGAAACAGTAATAAGTTGTCTTGTAACTGAGTAGTTGTCTGTAATAAATGACCCATGTTTAAATTATTGAGCCTCCGATAAATGGTCGATGACGGAAGTTGTTTTAGATACATATCCCAGTATTCCATTTCACAACCGATATCTTTAATCCTAATCTTATATTAGATTAGTAACATACGCGAGGTCCGCACTATTAACTTGCGAATATAAAAAGGAGATCCTTCGTGAACAGTCAAGCTTCATCTCCGATACGAAACTCTGCCGGTTTGTGACTATACAAGTTATTTAGCCAGCCGACACTCTGCCAGTCCGCAACCGTATTGCTTCATCGATTTTAGTGGTTGAGCCGTGATCAGTTCGATCAAGCGATCTTATTCGCTTATTACTCGACCGAAGTCTCCAAATCGCTGGATCAACCCTCCCCTTGAAATCCTACAATCACAGAGATCAGACCTCCGACAGTTATCCTCGAAAACCAAGACTTGCAGAGTAGAAGTAAGTCTCTTCTTAATTTATATATATATCCGTATATTTACCGCAAAACCTAACCCAACGCAAAACCATAATGACACGCTTAAATCGCCCCACAAAGGATAGCCTAGAAGCCGAAAGACGGAAGAGAGGAGACTCCTGGACCACTTCTCGAGATTGGACGCAGCTGACGCATTGCCTCCATCACCTTCGCTACTACCTGGCTTCGTCAGCTCTACCTGTTAACCGAGACACGTTAGAGGTGATACCTTCTCCTTCACCTTTCCCTCGAACTCCTTCACTTCCCCCTGAACTCCTTCACCTCCTCCTCGAACTTCTTCATCTCCTCGAGCTCCGTCACCCGTTTTCGGACGCTCTGACAGAGCGAATTTTCACTGACACCCCTCCGCTAATACCTGATATCATCTGTCATCTCAATCTTGTTTTCTTCCAGAACTCCGTCTCCGACGAACTCCACGAACAGCATGGAGTTCCTAGAAGAAATCCTCCACCAAGATCCTATTTTCGTATTCAAGAGAGTGACTCATTTGAGTCACTCATTAGACAATTCTCGCGGATTACCGAACCTATTCCCGAGAGGATTTTTACGATCGAGCCCCATTATTTTGATTCACAAGAAATCCGGAATACGGGCCAACCTCCTCGTTCCTGTATTCCGGTGTTTATTCTGAATTCCGCCTATCCATATTTAGTTCCGGTGAAATTCTTCTTCAATTTTTTTCCTCCTTCCTCTGTTACTATACGCGAAATAGAATAAATAAAAACCTGTCTGCTGTGTTCGCCTTAAATCTTTATTCTCTGGCGATTATATAACGTGTAAATAGTTGATAATAACTATCTTGTCAATTTATGAATTTTTTTTTCTTTTTATTATAATAATCATATTAATTAATGTATAAATTAGTTCATAATAATAAATTTATTAATGTATAATCTTTTTCTTTATTTTATATAATGATATTATATTAATTTGTAATCCATTAATGATAGATTGATAATAATAAACAATAATTTTACATCTCTCTCGTTCTCTAAATTTAAAACCCTAAAACCTCATAGTCGTTAATTTTGCCTTTTCAGAGATCACACGTGGTCCACTCCCGAGTTAAAGGGATTAGATTCCTTGACTCGAAATTCAGATCGCACTGCTCATAGGAAACAGGTGTAGCATCTTTACGGGACGTTGACCCATATTCCGAGGCGAGTACAAAAGGGTTCGATTCGCGGTACTCACTTTTGTGCGAATACCTGCGAGAGTCTGACCGTCCTTTCAGGTATCCTCACTATTTCCGCTCCTCTTCTCTCCAATAGGATCATAAATTTAAAATTTCCAAGGGTTTGGACGTAACATTTAATTATTGTCATTCTATACGGACTGTAATGTTATTATAATTCAAATGACAATTAATTTTAAATTGTATTTAGCAAAACATTGAAAATGACTCAATTAGAATTGAAACAGTTTGTTTTAATAAACTTATGTTTTTGTAGTTAATCCAGCATTAAGATCTAGCTTGGCTCGTAATCCTTGTTTTATTTTTAATTTTAAAAAAAGATGTTTAATTGACAATTGAAATGAGCGAATTCAATTGAATATCGTTCAATTGACGATTGATTTAAGCAAATTCAATTAAAACATTTCGATTGACGATCGATTCAAACGGAATTAATTAAAAGACATTTAATTGACAATTGAAATGAGCGAATTTAATTGAACATTATTCTATTGACGATTGATTTAAGCAAACATAATTCAAACTTTCTGATTGATGATTGATTCAAGTGGAATTAATTAAAAGATGTTTAATTGACAATTGAAATGATCGAATTCAATTGACCCTACATACATACCCAATTCATCTCTACATACATACTCACACAGCATGTAATCCCTGGTGAAAAAATTTCATTAAAATTATTTCATGTTTTGAAACACTTTTCAGCAAAATTTCCGCATTTTAGAAAAATTTCAGTTTAATTTCAATTGAAAAATTCATTTTTAGTAAAATTTCAGCAAAATTTCAGAGGAATTTCAATAATTTCAAAGAAATTTCAGAAAAATTTCAGAGATTTTTCAATATGTTAGCTAAAAAATTTACTTTCAAAGAAATTTCAACAAATTTCGTTGAAATATATCGCATGCAATATTAGTACAACAGCTCTGAAATGTTATAATGCATTTTATCTAGGATTATCACAGACCTGAAAAACCGGGAAAATCGAGAAAAGTCAGGGAAATTGAAATTGGTCAGACAAAATCGGGAAGACATGACGTGGCGCTAAGCATGGCGTGAATTTGTACTACGATAGTGTCACGGTTTTTCAAAAGAAAATCGGTAAAGTCGGTGTAATAATAAAACATGCTGGTAATTGCAAAAAATTAGGAAATATAATTTAATTTAAAAATTTAAAAAGGTTTATTCGATCTCGACCTTCATTTGTTTATAATTTAATATTTAACAAAAGGAGATTAAATAGAAATGAAATTTTTCGCTGGTATTTATTAACTAAGCTAAGAAATAATGATGAAAAACCGATTTATTTCTATTTATTTATGATTAATATTTAACAAAAAAAGATCGGAAATGGAATTATACATTGATATTTGTTCGATAATGTCCTCTCCATTTGTTTATAACTCAATATTTAACAAAAGGAGATTGGATGAAAACAAAATTACACGCTTATAATTGTTCTAGCTATTTTAAACAAATAGAGATAAATCACTTTTTCATTATCATTTCTTAGCTTAGTTAACAATTACCAGCATAATTTCGTTTCCATCCGATCTCCTTTTATTAAATATTGAATTATTGAGTTATAATAAAGAGATCGAGGTCGAATAAATCGTCATCATCTTCTGGCTTAATTAACAAATATAGTGTATAATAACATTTCCATTCGATCTCCTTTTGTTAAATGATAAGTTACAAACAAATGGAGATCGAGATCGAATAAATCGCTTTGTCATTATCATTTCCTAACTAAGTTAACACAATATGGTATTTACTGCGTTAGTGATATCATTTTATTTATTTCATATTGATTACTGATACTGATTGTTCATTTAATTCTTTATTTAATATTTAATTTAAGACATAAATTATGAAGGTTAAAAAGAGAAACTAATTGTAAGATGCATTACAAAAGTATATCAGACAAGGAAAGATTGAGGGCCGGTTTCACTAGCGCTGATCAAGCTTAATCGTAATGTAAGAAATTCACTAGATATACACACAACAGAGATACTAACAACGTCAGGACTATGTGGCTCAATGGCAGAGCGAAAGTCTACCAATTCGGAGGAGAGAACAGGCCTGGGATCGAGACGAGGAGCGCCCTGATATTTTTCTCTGTTGTCGTCAATTGTTTACAGTGATTACAACTGTCAAACCGCATTTGATCGATTCTACTAAACAACAAAGCCGATTGGTCAACGGCCGATTAAGCTAACTGGCGTTGGTGAAACTATGAGTATGCCAACTTTTAGAAATATATTTCGCGTTTCACAGTTGGCAGCTTTTGTCTCTTATGCGACATTCATAAAGGAACCTTTTCATGCCGCTCGATGTTCATTTTCAGCGTCGAAATCAAATGACGTTTGATATTCATTAATTTCTATTCTTAAGCCCGATGCTAGAAGCCAGTTAGCTTAATCGGCCGTTGACTGACGAATTGCGTTTGCTAGAATCGACCAATTGCGGTTGATAGTTAATCACAATTAAGCTTGATCGGCGTTGATGAAACAATCTTAGAAATCGATCCGAGATCTCATCAGACAGAGAAGAAATTAACAAATCATTTAATCGTATGGCCATTATGATCGGTCAATTCTTTCTTCATCCGAGGTCTCGGACTGATTTTTAGCATTGTAGACACAAAGCTGTAGACAGAGACGACGAAGATTTAGAGAGAGATACGTTCCAACAGAACACACCATGATATTCATAGACGGATCTTATATTTAATCTTAAGTATAGTCTTAAAATGTCATGAACCAATTAGAAGATCGCATTAGCGATTTAAGACATTACTTAAAGCCAATTCTACATTAATTGCAAGCTGATCGCAAGTTTATTGCGACAGCCAATCTGAACCTTGGTTTTGAAATCAACGTTTCATATTGGTTATTGCAACAAACTTGCGATTAGCTTACAACTAATATAGAACCGACTTAAAACGGTTAAAATAAGAACCGACTATAAATATCGGCCCATGAGAGAGTCGCAAATTGCATCATGAACGACAGCGTCCAATCAGGACAGGGATCACATGATTAGTTTTCTTCAATCTCTTCTTCCATGCCTATGGAGCTTTGACGACCGCGCTCAATCAGAAGATCAGAGGAGATGGATGACGTAGTTTGCTGTTCTCTCCCTTTGAGATTCTCTAATCGCCATTTTCTTTATTCTCTTCTCCGACCTCTCGTGTTTCTCGTGGGCGGGAATAAGTGTGACCGGCTTCAAACGCACATTTACAATAATAATAATTATATTATATCTGGAGACGATGGCTCGGCGTGTTATTTTTCACCGCATAAGAATCGACAAGAGAGATCCGTGAAGATCTCTAGTCGAAGATGAATTTTTTTATACCGAAATTACGACTAAAAATACTGGATGGATAGATCGCGTTTTAATTGCGACATTCGTAATTAAATCGAGAAAAGGCTCCTGAAGGCTCATATAGAGCGATTTTTTTTAAAAAGAGAAAAATAAAAATTTGTTCTGATATCTCATTCGATATACAGTATAATACAGTTGAGGTGAATGTCTTATTAATAAAAATTTTCAAGAATCAATTTGCAAAATCTGACTCTGTATGAGCTTTTCCAGCAACAAAGAAATCCCAACAGGTTTCATAAGAAAATATTATTTCTTTGAGAAGAAAAATCAGCATAACTGCACTTATAAAATGCATACCTTTATGCTAAAATTATGGCTAAAATATAACATAAATCGCATTTTAATTGTGATATTCGTAATCAGAAAAGACTCCTGAAGGCTCGTATAGAGCTTTTTTTTTTAGAGCTATTTTTTTGTTGTAAAAAAGGCATAATAAAAATTTGTTTTGATATTTCATCCGATGTGTACTATAATGCAATTAAGTGCACATGATTTTATTTTTAAAAATTTTCAGAAGAATCAATTTGCAAATCCAGCTCTATATGAGTCTTCCTAGTAATATAAAAAAGAATTCCCAACAAGTTTCATAAAGAAATAATATTTCTTCGAAAATAAAAATGAGCATAATCTAGGTCATCAGAACTGCACGTTCTGCTACAGCTGATTGCTAATCATAGAGAAATTCTTCACATTGAGTTGAACAAAGAAAGGTAATAGGTTTCCTTGTCTTGATGACATTGACAATTCTCGCCTTCGGCGTGCTGAGAGTAGCCGAGAGCGAACTAAACAGCATGAGACAATCTGTTGGAAAAAATCCCTCTTTCGATCTGTCGCGCTTGATAGAAATGACCGAAAACCAAAAATTCTTTCTCGGCAATTTCGGCCATTTGGCGTATATCAATATAGGAGCGGAGGGCATTCGAGATAACATACAATTATGGTTTAACACATTTTAGTAATCATATACCCCTTCTATTAACGCATAATAGCAAAAATGATTTCAAAACGCAATAGTTTATAAGATATTAATTATTTACGATTTTATATGGGAGCTATATATTGCGTTTATAAAAAACCTGTAAGAATTCCATGTGGTTGTGTGCGTAAGGTGCGAGTATGCTGGAGATGCCACGTTCTAATCCTACGTTTTTTTTTCCTTTTTTCACATATTTTTTCTGAAATGAAGTTATTAATAAACATATTAGGACGAGCATATTTTTATATATTTTTATAATTATTGAATTTATACGGGTACTTTTAAAAGTTTGAAACCAACAAACAAAATATAGTCAAACATTAGAAAGAATATAGATAAAATTACTAAAACTATATCAAAGGTTGACAATATAAATAAATTAATTTATTAAATCTTCATTATGTCAATGAGTAAAAAGTTCAAATCGGATCTACACTTTGTTGAAAAATGAGAAAAATTGGAACCATGAATTAAAGTATTTATAATTACGTTATATGAAGTTAGATGATGAAATCAGCTACTTTATCTTGGCCCGAATTCATAGTTCGTTTTTCAAATCTCAAGATTGGTTTCAAATCTCAGATTTTCAATCTCCAACCAAAATTTTAATGCTAGTGTCTAATCAATTGAATTCTTCGTGACTGTTCGTGACTGAGCGGGAAATGCGAGAATAAAATAAAACGTGGTGACTAATGAGGTTACAAAATATAACGGCTGAACATTTAGAAAATTCATTTTTTAAAGAAAATATGAAGTAAAGAATTATAATATATATTTGTTATTTGGGAATACAAATTAGTTTGGTCCGTTTTCCAAAAGATGGCTCCGGCTGTTATGAATGGTTCATAGTGACAGCTGATTTTGGCGTTTTCAGAGAGGTTAGACATCTGCTAATAATATTCAGTTTATATCGCTTTGAGTTTCATACAAAAACCTTGATTTTTACTGTGTTTGAAATGTCGAATTTTGTGTTAACCAAGCAGCATGCGGGAGGTTCTAATTTTCTGCTTTAATTGGAAGAAAAGTGCAGCTGAAGCTCATCGAATGCTTGTCGAAGTTTATGGTGACACTGCTCCAACTGATAAATCATGTACGGAATGGTTTCGATGTTTCAAGGATGGAGATTTCAGCGTTGAAGACAAGTTTCACTCTGGACAATCAAAAAAATTCGAAGACAAAGAATTAGAGGCATTACTCGAAGAAGATTAGAGTCAAGCGCAAGAGGAGCTTGCAAAATCATTGAGATAACTCAACAAGTTTCTGCACGATTGAGAGCCATGGGAATAATTAAAAAACAAGGAAATTGGGTACCTTATGAATTGAAATGATTCAAAGACAACAAAGAAAAGGTTTTTTGCATCGAATTGTGACTGGAGATGAGAAGTGGATATTCTACGACAACTCCAAGAAGAAAAAATACTACGCTAAGCCCGGTCAATCGTTGCCATCGACCTCAATATCAACACCAAAGTCGAACATTCATGATTCGAGGATCATGCTCTGTATTTGATTGGACCAAAAGGGTGTTGTTTACTATGAGCTGCTGAAACCTGGCGATTCCATTACGGGCGATTTGTATCGGCTACAATTGATTCATTTGAGCCATACATTGCGAGAAAAACGGCCGGAATATGAGCAAAGACATGATAAAGTTATTTTTCTTCATGACAATGCTCGGTCTCATGTCGCAAAAGTCGTAAAAAAATATTTGGAAACGCTCAAAGGGGATTTTTTACCCCCCCCGCCGTATTCTCCGGACATTGCTCCTTTTGATTACTGGTTGTTCCGAAGGATGCAGCACGATTTGGCAAGTCACTAGTTCACTTCTTTCGCAGAAATTGAAAATTGGCTACAAAATTGGATCGTCTCCAAAGACGAGTCATTTTTTTGAGATGGAATTCGAAAATTGCCTGAGATGGGAAAAAATAGTAGCGATGGACAATACTTTAATTAATCTGTTCATTTATTTTGTTTTGAAATAAATGCTTTTTGAACACAAAAAAACGGACCGAATTAATTTGTACTCCCAAATGAAGAAAAGTGTTTCGGAATTTTATAATTTGTCATATATAATTTAAATTTTATTTAAACCAGTCTCTTAATTAATATTTAAATCAGGACTTAAAAAGTTACCTCTTAAAAAATTCAATAATAATTTGACGATAATGAAGGCAAATAAGTGTCGATACTTTAAAATACAATATAAAAATTATTAAGCGTACAACATGGAGGACAGTAGTACATGATCGTGAAAATAAAAATAAAAATGAAGTGTCAAAGATTGCAACATTATGGTTTACGATACCCTTTATTCCATCGATAACCGATAAATTAAAAAAATTTAGAGAGAACATCAAAGTCTTATATTACAGTTCTAATAGATATAGCAAGTTTATTAGTGTAAAAGGATTTAAAATCAAATTATTTAAAAAACAATGTAGTATACAAGATCATGCAACGATTGTGAGGCATCTTATGTCGGACAAACGGTTAGACAACTTAAAACTAGATTTGCAGAACACTGCAATGATATCATGTATTTGGAATACATCTATCCGTTCTGTAATTACCGAATAGGATGCAAAAGACACTTAATAATTTTACAATTTTAATATACAATTAATAATAATTTTAATTGGAATAACATCCAAATATTAGACGAAGAGCCGTGTTACAGTAAACGCTTAATTTCCGAGATGTTAAACATAAAAAAAAACAGAAAAACAGTCTCAATCTGCAAACAGACACCAATGGTTTTCATAAAGCGTATATACTGATTATAAGAAGCATTTGACATTGTTTTTATCAAGTCATTTTATCAATTTATTAATCGTCTCTCATATGGTGACGATCTGTCTTATTGTTAACAATTTCAAATAATATCTCTGGAAGATTTAACAGACACGCACATAGTTTTCGCTTATCATACAAATTATTAGGTATATCTATCGTCACCATTTGACTGACATATTTTTCGTTGCATTCTACACATTTTTAACAATGATTTGGACGTTGTATTCTTCTTACGAAACAATAACTGAAATCTTACGGGTGAGTTTTATCGAAATGATGCGATTATTTATTTTTTATAAAATTACTTACTTTTAATTAAAAACCGACAATTTCTTTAAAGAATTTTATTTATTCAAGTTAATTATTTATTCATTGGTGAAAGAATCTGTTTTTTTATCAGATTTTCACAAAATTTTTAACAATTGGTCAGCAAATCGTGAGTAATTGGTGTCTTCCATACAACATTCATCAGGATCGTTACATAAGTTGAAACACATTATATCATGGCTTTTTTATTTCTCTGACGATAGTAACTAATTTAAATGTGAAGAGGAGGATATCTGAAAATGATTCAATCTAAGAGCCGAAACATGTAATATTCAGTTTTCTATTATGTATGTATTTAATTACTATTAATAATTTTTATATGTTTATATTTTAAAGAATCGATTCTTATTTGGCTTTTTTAAATTCGTCAAATTGTTATTAAATTTTATTGTTAACAGACTTGGCGTTGCGAACTTTTTTATTAACTATACTTTGTTACACTGAGGATGATCTATCGATATTTTGAAATGCTGTGCGTATTGCAAAAAAATCTTTAATAATATAAAAATGTTACATTGCAATCTGTAAAGATTTTCCTAAAAATTCATTTCTACGATTGCTTCTTAAATGCTAAAATTATATCTTGAAAAAATTTTTTATTTTGTAAATATTAACATTATGTCAACAGTGACTTCTTTCTTATATCGAAGTATTGCAAAATAAAACTACTGATATTATTTATACGTCCGAAATATTTTGGCAAAATTTGTATTTAAATAAACAAAACTTAAATTTCAGGAATAAATGATATAAATTTTGCTAATATATTTTCGATGTGTAAATAATCGTTTTATTTTTATCAATTCTTTGATA
Source organism: Acromyrmex echinatior (assembly GCF_000204515.1). The sequence goes on from NW_011627207.1 coordinate 37,559, forward strand.
TAAAAAAGCAACTACTGCTGACATAAAGTTAATATTTACTAAAAAAAAAATTTCTTCTAAAATATAATTTTAGCATTTTAGAAACTAATGTAAAAATGAGTTTTTAGGAAAATCTTTATAGATTGCAATGTATCATTTTTATATTATTAAAAACTTTTTTGCAATACGCACAGCATTGCAAAATATCGATTGCTATAATTGTAAATATTGTAATGTAAAATCTCTTGATAATGCAAAAATTATTTATTTTTTTCAATTATTAAAGTATTGTAAAAATTCATTACTTTTTTCAATTGTCGATTTATCGTAAAAATGTGTTTGATTCAATATTAGTACTTTTTGAAATTGCTGCTATATTGCAAAAATTCATTTTATGCAATTATCGATGTTTGAATAAAATTTATTTTATGCGACAGTCGTGTATTGCTTAAATTGCAGTACACATGGCGCAATAAATAAATTCCCTGACCTTAAATTGACATCTCGACTTATCATTGGATATGATTAAGGAATTTATTGGGTTAGCTAAAAAGTATCCACGGTACTTTGTCACTAGATATATGACCATCAACACACATGTAGATACTTTTTAGATGACCCAATATTTATTGCGACACATGTGTATCACAATTTAAGCAATACACGACTATCGCATAAAATAAAATTTATTCGACAATTGCATAAAATCGACAATAGCATAAAATCAGTAATTTTTACATTATAACGATAATTTAAAAAAATACTGACGTTTAATAAAACAGATTATTACAATTAAGTGACAATTGTGAAAAATAATGAATTTTTACTCTGATGATTGTAAAAAAGAAATTTTTTTTTAAGAAAGCCATGAATTAATACGATTATGTTCACTTCTCACGATAACATATACCTTGAAAGAAATATTGATTAAGTGCAATATTATTGATATTGTAAAAAAATTTTTAACGTTATATTTTGAACAATGTACGCTGAAACATTTTTTACTGTACCTCACAAAATGTATTAAATGGGATATTTTGTAAAGGTAAATGTTATAATTTATGAAATCATGTAAATACAATATTAAGTAAGAAATAACTGATTGAAGAAAGTCTTTTTCACAGAATGTCATTATAATTTCCACTTTTGAGATTATTACATTATTAATAAATAGCAAAACGGCGTTCCATATTAAACTGAAATTTTTCTAAAATGCTGAAATTTTGCTGAAAAATGTTTCAAAACGTGAAATAATTTCAGTGAAATTTTTCCACCAAGGAAGGTTAAATAATGATATTTTAGAGGTACAAATAAGCTACTCAATTATAATTCTCTTTGTCAAAAATTCAATTTTACTATGATATATAATTATAACGAAAATAATTACTTAATAAATATTCATAGTTTTTCAAAATAAAGAAAAATCACAATTCAACATTTACATATTATATATTGTCATTTTATAGTGACGCCGGCTGCTCACAGTTTGGACAGATATGGCAACCGGTTGTCTCTTTGGATCCGCTCAGTGGCCGCATTAGACGCACACTCATAGAATTATGTTAATCCTAGCGTACGATAGATCGTTACTTAGCATCTTCATTAAACAAATCAGAGCGGTTGTTTTCAATGCGTTCACGATGTACTACGATGTATCACAGCATAAACCATATGATTTATTGTCTGTAGAATTTAGCAGTGGACAAGAAGATGATGATCTGTACTTAATATTATTGGTATCCTTCAAGTTACCATTGGAAGATGTGCCTGTAATTGGAAAATATATTTGGCACAAGCTTTCTTGCAGCCCGTCTGCCACAGAACATGACTGTTTCTTTAAAAGTCGTACGTTAATTGTATACAAATGTTTTATTAAGCAATTATTTTGTTTGATGAAAATGAATGGTACAAGATACACAGGAGAATATAATATACAGTAATTTTTTTACTATAATGTTAACATTGAAATTATCATAGTCTACACCAATGACTTTATAACAGATATTAATACATAACAGATTTTATATTTTTAATTAATCTAAATAAGCTACAGAAACTCGGGATTGGTGACAGCGCGTGACGTATTCGTCGGAGCGCGGCTTTATATTTTTAATTAATCTAAATAAGCTACATATAATAATAATCTTATTATATTTAGCTTATATATATATATATATATATATTATGACAAGAAACTAAAGTATTAATCATAAAATAATATAAAGTAATACATTGGAATCAAATTTTTCTTCTTAAAAGTTTAATCAATTCCCAGTATAAAATTTATCTGGGAATCTTGTACCATTCATAAATTATAAATTGTAATGTATAAAGCAATATAATGATAGTATAATAGCATACAAATTTCACAGTATATTTATTATAATATGTATATTTGAAATTCAAATTGGATAATTTAAATTATAAATTATTGTGTATAATTGTAACTATAAAAAAATTATTAAAAGCCAAGTTTATAAATTTGTTTAAAAAAATTCATTATTGAACATTACATAAAAAATATTTAAAATTGTTAAATATATTTGAAATTTTATATTTACATATATGCGACTAAAAGTTAGTCTTTTACATGCTCTTGTTTATGCAAATTATACCACTCAATCAATATCTGCTATGTAGATTTTAAATAGATATTAAGATAGATATTAAATAGATATTAAATAGAAGTATTAGGGGTTTGCATTAAAAGCCGCTGTTTTTTCTTTATATTTGAGCACTTTGAAAATAAAGATAATGTATTGAAATAAAGTGCAATAATAATAACAATAAGAATTAAATAGAAAAGTATGAATTAATACGTATGCATTAACTGATATTAACTGATACTATAGAAAGAACTAATCTTCAGTTGATAGGATTTCCTCTTAATATTACACAAAAAAGTAATAAGAAAAATTTCTCCGAAGTACGATGATATTTTTCCCGAAGATTTTTTATGCTGAACACGATGCTATTGGCAGAATTTGTCTAGCATGTCAGAATTTCGAATAAATGGGAATGAAATGGCTTTTTTAACTATTTAACCTAAAAATAGCGTTTTTAACTATTTAATAACTTCTCTCTGTCGTCTGAGTGAGTAGTGCTGACCTGCTGTGCAAATTCTGCCAACGGAATCATGCTCAGCATAAAAAAATCTTCGAGAAACTTCGTGTGTACTATCACACTTCGGAGAGAAAAAGTTTTTGCCATACTGTGTTATTAATCAATCTCGTTAATAATTCAAACTTTATCATTTTACTTTCAAGTGCATTATACTTTGCATTCCAATATTTAAGTTATGCTTGCATTTGAAAATTTGCAACAATTTTCATTTCTTCCCAATATTCGTATTCTTTTTGAATAATTCTTAGCTTTTCTGTATGCAGCTCTGACTGTTGCATTGTCGACTTTTTTAATTTTTGTATTCTCAAATCTTGCTCAATTTCCAAACCAGTCGGAAATTTCGTTTTTTTATTCGATGGTTCTTCATTGAAGTCTTCTACAAAAATTTAAAAAATAATTAACATTAACAAGGATTTCAAGGCTTAGGCTCGGTTGCACCAACGTTACTTTGACTTTAAGCAAGGCTTAAAATTCTCTCCTTCATTTTAAAGTGAAAGAGAGACAGAGTTTTTTTTTGCAACCGGGCCTTAAAATTCAAACAAGTAAGAAAAACAAGCCAATGAGCTAAGCTGTCAGCGCAATAAGTTTTAAATCTATATTAATAAAATGGTTCCATGAATAACAATGAATCCAATTGAATAAAACGGTTTAGACTAAATCATCTTTAGTTTATTTAGTGGGTAAACTTATAATAATAATTAATACATATTGTTACAAGTCACACTATATTACAATTGTAACACTGTTAAAATTTACAATCCAATCAATAAATGTGTCAAAATGTTTTATGGAATGTCGTAAACATCTGGAGAATAACACTGTACTACATGGATCAAACTACTTTGTCATTGTGAACGATTTCTGTTTCCACACGTACATAAAGCGTACAGAATTTTGATATATTGCAGATTTTTGCAGCATGATAATTAAATATAATGTAGCGTTACTTGTCATAACATGAATGGGTTATTATTGTAAATTTACCCACTGAAGATGATTTAGTCTAAACCGAAATATGTATATATGCATATAAACTGTATATGTATATGTAATTATATATGTATGTGTTGTGAATATAAATATAAATTGTATTATAAAAATTATATATTGTATATTGTATTTAAAATTATAAATTGTATTATATTATAAAATATAAATTTATTGTAATCGTATATCCATCCATCCATTTTAATTAATATCTTTGCACTTCTTAAGTCGATTCTTTAGAGCATCATTTCTTAATAATATATTTTGAAAAGCATTCAGAGGTTTCCGTTGTGTGCTACTTCCTGTAACAATAAAATATAAATGTTATATTATTAATACAATAATATACCTATATTACATATATATTGTATATATAGAGGAAAGTCCCCATGAGATAGGCACCTGTGAGATAGCAGCGTTTCTGCTAAATCAATAAACGCCATTTATTGGTTCCGCCATGAATTTATTGTTCTTGGATTGAAAACTATTTAATGGAACATTCATTATTAGATCATGCTTATAGTCAACTAACTCCGGTCTACCCTATTTACCAATTGCACTAGACTTATTATTAGAAGAATGTCTGTTCAAGGAAATATCAATATTTTCTAGTATTTTTTCAATTTCACTCCTAGTATTATTTATGGTTAAACGTTTGTTTACGTCTTTTGAACCTGCACATATTTTATAAAAAAATTTTCCCTTCTAATGATCATAATCCATGCTAAAAACAAAATAAATTTTTCTTACTTAAGCGAGCAATGTCATTTGAATCAGCAGCAAAAAGTACATAATTATTTTCATTATTATCATTGTAGTTTTCTCTTTTATTTTGATTAAAATTTAGCTTATTTCTCATTTCTTCTCCTTTAAATAATGTTCTATATCTTCCATGTTTTCTGAATTATCATATTTTTTTTCAAATTTAGGAAAATGCATTAGTAAAAAATAGAAATGAAATAGAAAAAGAAATGAATATTACTTTCGATTTCATATGTATTATCCTATTAATTTTTTTATCGTAAAATCAATTGTTGGAACAATACTGCGAACTTTTTCGTGCATGTCTTCATCATCGATTATTATTGGTGGACCAGTTTGTAATTGATGCTGTTTCTTTTCTGAATCTGATCTGTCTGATCGTCTGCATCTGTCATGTAAAAATGTTTCATATATAGTATTATATACAGGATGTGAAGGAACAAACGTCGTCTATTTAGACAATGTTTCAAGGCCGAAAAATCACTTCGCGCATTTCAAAGGATTATATACGTAGTATATAAATTCACACAGAATCATACAAGCATTTAAGATCCAGCTAGAGCGTTTAAGGCATTGTTCTATAGTTTGTTATCACATATAGTTAGTTATCACATATACGGTCCTAAGATATTATATTAAATAAAATAATTTACCCGATATATTCATTTTAGTAATATTCTAATTTATTCCAAATGAACTTCTTAGAAATAATTTTTTAGTTAATTCTTTATATATTAGGTTGCAGGAAAAGTTCTGCGGATTTTGTTAGTTCAAAATTATATATACAATAACTTCATTAAAAATGAACAAAATTTAAATTAAAAAAAAAAAGATTTTAAAACTTGAAGTCTCTACAAAAATCCGTAAAACTTTTTCTCTGACCTAATACATCTACTACTGGAACATAATAATATATTCATAAAATACCTATATTTTAAATTCACTCAACATTTCTTTAATTGTGCATATGTTCTTACAGGAAAGCCATTGTTTGTTGCATTATTTACATATTGCTCTGTAATAAGATCCCAAGCTCATTGTCTTCTTTCTTTCTAAACTTGGACTGTTAGTTTTCGTACTCTCCACAATGTCTTTTACATCTTCAATGAGTTCCAATAATAACATTTTTTCAGTGTCCGAAAATTTTGGGGTTACTGTTTTGATAATCCATTAATCTAAAATCATAAAATTAATTATTTATAACTGATAAAATTAAAATTGAAGCAATAAAGTTCTGGTGAAAATTTTTAAAAAAATTTTTTAAACAAATTAAAACTTTTTTAGGAATACTGAAAGAATTTATATTTTCCTCAAAAATTAATAAGAAAAATTATATAAGACGTCCCAATTGGATAATTTAAGGCTAAAGTGATTTTCATTAATTCTTGTAACTTAACGATTAATATAATATTATATTCATTTAATCGTAGGTAGAAATTATAAAATTCTGAAATTTACATAAAAATTCTGAAAAATTATATGAAAAATTTGAAGAAAAATTTGAACTTAATAATAATATAATTTGAATTTTTACTTAAATTTCAGAATATTGCACATATATAAAAAATTGCAAATATATGAGAAAAAATATAAATATTCTGAGTATTTATGAAAAAATGTGTTCCAATTCGTATAAAAATTCTGAGAAAAAAATTTCCAAAAAATACATAAATCTACACTTTGAAGGAAGATTATTACGTATCATTTATATCTCATTATAAACCGACATCTTATAAATCGCCAATCAAATATGATGGACAATATCAAAGATAACTTATCAGAATTTTTAAACACAACTGTGAGATTTCGGGCATAAGTTATAATATTTTATTAACATCCGAAGATTTGTTTACAAACATTTGTAATTTAGCAACAATACAGGGTATCTCTTAAATAATGCTCAATAATCATCAAATGCTTTCCCTGATAAGAAAAAATTAGTCGAAAAATCCTATAATTTAGTCGAAAAATCCTATAACATTTTGCAATTTTCGTAATAATTAACGAACAGTATTTCTGAAACAGTATTTCTTATCTTGAAATGTGTCGAATGATGAATTGCAATCGATAATCTAATCCATTCATATTACGAGGAGGATCAGCATCAAATATATTGCATTATCTAGCTCTACTTCATTGACTAAAACATTTTCATTTGGGCAATTGATATGGATGTATAAGTTCCACAGAATTGCTGTAGTATAAATGATAACAACAGAAGTATCTAACTTGTTTAAAAGTCCTCTTTGTAAACAAGAAAATTTTCTTTTCTAACGACCAAAATGTCCTTTCTATATGATTTCTTGTTTTTTTATGACTTTTGTTATAATTACGTTCTGTCTGATTAAGTGGTTGTAAAATGTAAAAAAAAACAGGAAATATGACAAAATATTCATTATCACTTAAAAGTAGACCTACAAAAGAAATAATAATTATATTTCTGTTTTACTCTTGTTAGCTTTAAAGTTTCACTTTAAAAAAAAAATGTTTTATATTTATACCTTTTATCCTAGTCTCCCGAATGTTACGCTTAGGTGTTTTTATATATGCAACTTCTGTCATATTCATAAATTCCAAAAAAAATCTTCTAAATCTTCCATGTTAATCTAATATATATATTATATTGGGTCATCTAAAAAGTATCCGCGGTTTTTTGTCACTAGATGACCACCATCTAGTGACAAAAAACCGTGGATACTTTTTAGATGACCCAATATATATATATATATATATATATTTATTCCTCAGCACTCCGTGTGAGTGTCCTAAGCCTTTAGCTCATCGAGGCTTTAGTTGTTTGTAATAGCGGATATATAAGGAAATAATGCATATTTAACAATTTATTAGAATTATATAATGTGAATACACAACGAGCGATGCTGAGGGATCCGGTATCGACTCTCAGCCAAAGTAATATTTTTCACAAAAAAATTTATTTACAAATCTCCAGTATATCTCCAGTAAGATCTAACTCTCCAAAGGATGGCTATTGAGCATCAAATATTATCAATCAATTATTATTAGTTCAAAATTTCGTCTTCTTTCACTCCCTAAAATATTAATCAAGAATTATGGGTCACCCTGTATGTATATATATATATATTCAGGTTCGATTCCCTTTCGTGTTAAAATGATTCACATGATGTGTCTCCTGTATATATAGAATTAGAATAAATTAAATAAACGCTGAGAGATATTTAATGAGAATAATTCCTTTTTTTATGAATTTGTTTCTAAAGAAAAAGATACTCACAGGTCTATAATCAAAGATAACTTATCAAGAATCTTAAAACAATTGTAAGATTTGACGTAAGTTATAATATAATATTTTATTTTCATCTGAAGATTTGTTTACAAACAGTTATAACTTAGCTATACAAGATGTACCTTAAATAACAATAATATATAGAGGCTATTGGAGATTATTTCTTTTATTTTCATTTTTGCACTAAAAATTCTATTTAACAATTTTAAATATTTATTTAATATCTATTAGGGGTTTGCATTAAAAGCACTGTTCACGTTTAGATGGCAGTAACTGCGTATGCTATGGTCAGAGACATCTGCTACTTATATCATTTTTAAATGTGAACATTTCCTACTAAAATTCAGTCAACAGACGTCATCCTTGTTTACATATGTGCTTTTCTATAACTGAATTAAAATGGAACGTAATAAGTTGTTTTTCCGATGTATACTTTTACACTATTTTGATTTGAAAAAAAGTGCAGCTGAAACTCATCGATTGCTTGCGGAAATTTATGGTGAATCTGCTCCATCGGAAACAGTATGTAGAGACTGGTTTCGACGATTCAAAAGTAGTGATTGTGACGTTCACGACAAACAACGAACAGGTCAACCGAAAAAATTCGAAGATGAACAACTGCAAGCTCTATTGGAAGAAAATCCAGCTCAAACACTTAAAGAATTGTCTCAACAACTGAAAGTCGATAAATCAACTATTTTTCGACGTTTACAAGCTATGGGAAAGATTCAGAAAGAAGGAAAATGGCAGCCACATGAATTGACCGAAAATGCCATTGCCAACCATTTAAACATCTCAATTTCTTTGCTTGCAAAGCATAACAAGAAGAGTTTCTTGTGGCGTATCGTGACCGGCGATGAAAAATGGATCTTTTTCAACAACCCAAAACGCAAAGAATCATGGGTTGATCCTGGCCAACCATCAATATCGACTCCAAAGCGAAATATCCACGGTCACAAAGCAATGCTCTGTATTTGGTGGGATATGGAAGGTGTCGTGTATTATGAGCTGCTTAAACCGAACGAAACAATCACCACCGAGCGTTATCAACAACAATTGGAACGTTTGAATGATAATTTGATGCAAAAACGACCATCAATTGCAT
>NW_011627208.1:0-30314 GCF_000204515.1 Acromyrmex echinatior
TGCTGTGGTTTTTTATGCTCTTATTTTTTATATGTGTTAATCTAAATATATAAAAATTTTTTAACTGCGATTTTAAAGAAATTCAATAAATATATTAATATATTTTATATATATTGATATTATTAATATATAGACATATTATTTCAGGATATAGAAATTTATCTTTTTTCTGCTAAATTAAAATTAAGATTTAAAAGCTAAAAAATTTATAATAATATGTATCTGTTTGAAAAAAAAAAAATTCAAATTTTATATTATTACTAAAACAATTTTAATAATCAATATTGAATATATTATATATGAAAAGAAAGAGCATAAAGAACCACAGCACAAGATGTAATTAGTGATATTTAATTATTCTTGCATTACGAATTACAATAAAAACATTAAACGTTTCGGCCACAATCTGGCCATCTTCTTCAGTAAAATTAATAATATTCTTAAGACGCAGAATTACATCAAGTTGGAATCAAATTCAACCCTCGTGTGTTATAATTGTGAAGATCGTGTTTGCATCAAAGCGACACTGCTTCATATAATAATGTTAGAACGTCAGAAGTCATGTAGTAAAAAGTGTAGAACGAGAATTTCCAGATTCTAATTTACAATAATTTATTTAATTATTAATATCTTTTAAAACGAAGTATAAAACAAAGGAAACATTACCTGGAAATTCTCGTTCTACACTTTTTACTACATGACTTCTGACGTTCTAACATTATTATATGAAGCAGCGTCGTTTTGATGCAAACACGATCTTTACAATTATAACACACGAGGGTTGAATTTGATTCCAACTTGATGTAACTCTGCGTCTTAAGAATATTATTAATTTTATTGAAGATGGCCAGATTGTGGCCGAAACGTTTAATGTTTTTATTGTAATTCGTAATGCAAGAATAATTAAATATCACTAACTATATCTTGTGCTGTAGTTCTTTATGCTCTTTGTTTTCATATATTTTGAAATTATAACCACATTCATTTTTTACATTTTTCAATATTAATATAATTATTAATATTGAATAATTTGCAATTTTTAAATACTCGAGATCCTAAAAGTTTAGAAATTTAGCAATTTTATATTTATTTATCCTTTATTATGAGAATAACATACAGGCAGAGAGATAGTTCGCTCTTTAAATGCACCTTACTTAATTATGCAAGATTCACGGGAGATGTTAGCGAAATCGCAGACCAAGCTCATCTAGATATGTCTCGTTAATGTAATTTTGCGAAATACATACGGGCGACGTATATCACATCTCTTTTGCATAACACGCTTGGCTGAAGGTACACTGACAAAAATCTACAAAGACCGATAACGATGAGAGTAAAGAGATGCGAAAGGGATTGCCCATAAAAAATAGAGACATCGCGAAAAAGAGAAAATTCTAAAATATAATTTTTATCAGAAAGAAAGGAGACAGGGAAAAAAAGAAAAAGAAACTATTTGATTCCGAACAAAACCTTCTAAATTAATGTACACTATATGCAAAATGTAAATGATAATATAATAACATTAATGTATTAAAAAAGTAGTAAAAATGTTTCCCACAATTATAAATTTACTTTAAGTTTTTTGTATAGTTTGTAACTGTCTCCTTTATGTACAAGATTAACGAATTCTAGAATGTATTCAACAATTAAAAGAGTTTTTACATTTTCACTTTACAAATTTTTGATATTTGACAATTCTGACGAGAATTCTTGTAGATTTTATAACTAAAATTTGAAACCTGAAAACTTCTAAATATTTTATTAATACTTAGGGTAATGTTTGTAGTCGATTCTTATATTCAAGACTGTCTTAAGTATAGTAGTATCTTAAGACTATCTTAAAATGTCACGAACCAATTAGAGAGCCGTAAATTCTTAAGACATTACTTAAGACGATCTTGAAATAAGAACGGACTATGAATACCGCCCTTAAAAGTTAATTTATTTTTTTTTGTATCTATTTCTTTTTGTTTTTTATCTCAACAGAATTATTTCAACAGAGATTACAAGTTTTTTTTTACATTTTTTAAATACCACTCACAGGAAATTCAAATAAAGAATTTCTGCTCTATAGCACTAATTTTAAGAAATAATTTATCAATGTCAAATATAAATCGTATAATGCACTTTTCAAAACAAATGTAAATAAAATAATTATGTGGCAAGGTAATCCTCGATTTTTAAAGAGAATTTTCGGTAGTATCGCGTTACTTAAAATATCTTAAATAATAAAAATTCCTTAAATTTGTGATTACAGTTAAACAAAATGTGAATAGTCCGTAAATTTTACCAAAGCTTCCTAAAATTAGACGGAAGAAGAGAAACAAACGAGACAGGGCGAAACAGAGTGATCCTCGAGATCAAGAGTCACGGACCCAAACGTGGACAAGGGTAGTTGTACCCTGTATACGCGTAACAATAGTTTAATATTTATATTGTCATGTTCGAGTCAAAGGAACAGTGGTGGCGAGCACCGCGTCCTAATTCGTCGAACAAAAATTTGCTCCCTTTCAAGGGATGTATTCACATCGTTCACTGATGAGTTTTCACTCGAAGCCATTGACGCGATAACATCGCTGCATTATTACTTTACTCACAACTCGGATTCGTAATTAAACTTAGCTCTCTATGGTGCGTCTCGGTATGTTTTCTGATCAATTCAAAGTCGATTTGCCATTGATGAAAGTGCGAGACATCAATTGACATGGAGCGATAACGGATTGATAATTTAAATAGTTTCAAATTATTTCTTGTTAAATCTGCCATTAAATCCGTCGCAACTTGATACAAAATATTATTCATGAATTTATGAATTAACTAAGTAGAATGTATATCAATAAAATCTTGATTTACAATCAGCTATGATAATAAAAACTAAAAAAACCTTTTTAATGTATATATTTTTTTTTTACAATTTAATGTATGTGCATTTTTCGAAAATTATTATCAGTCAAAATACGGAAGTATAAACAGTAAAATAACATGTACATGATTTATATTTTACAAAATTTTTACATAAAAATGGTTTTATATAATAAATTTTCCTTATAAAAATAAATTTTTTGGGAGTAAAAATTTCGCAACTATAAATATACACTTTCTGGATTTTCCTTCGTCAATATCGAAAATTTCCCAAATCGTTATCAAATCGGCATTTATCTTACAAAATGTGTAACATTATAATTGTTAAAAAAAATATTTTTTCTAGGTTTTTTCCTTCTGTTATCCTTATTAATGTTGCCGTATCAAAATTTTATAAAAGAGTCTTAGGAACATTAAATCGCAAAAGTGGAAACTAGAGATATCCAGGAAAAAGGCTCTTATAAACTTGTTAAGTTTTCATCAATAAAACCGTCGAAGGGCGACACGTTGTCGAGACAGATGAACCACGAGAGTTCATAAAAATGCCACTTTAACTTTGTCGTTTTAGAAAAGGGAAAAATCTTAAAATAGCGAGGTAATCGCGACGAGCGAAATAGTGTTTAGGTTTTATTGTCATTTTATAAAATCCAGAAAATCGCTTAACAATTTTGTATAACGAAATATAATTATTAACCAGGTTGGGACCGTTACTTTAAAGAAGTACAACGCATTACCGTTAATAATTACTAATTTTGAAAAATGACACATTATCATATTGTTATTTGAAAAGTAACTATTCGTTACTTCTTTTTTTCATAATGTTAATGTAAGATATTAAATTTACAAATTAATTAATAATTTGTTTAATAATTAGTATTAATTGTGAAAATCAAATAAAAGCAAGGTAACATTATGGCACTCTAGTTACATTTTACACAATAATTGGATTAATAATTAATATTTAAAAAACTTAACGATTACACATCATCAAATAGGAAATAAATGACCTTTTAATGGTCTAGCTGGATCTTTAGTGCTCTCTCTTATCTAATTCTATGTGAATTTATATATTACGTATGTGCGTAGTCCTTTAAAATGCATATAATTTTTCAGTCTTGAGACGCAAATTCCACTATCGCAATAATATTACTATCGCAGTAATATAACAAGTTAAATTAGCAATTTAACAATTTGATAATCATAAACATCTTAAATAATGCTGAATACATATTAAATTCTAAATAATTTTATTCCGAAAATTTTATTGCTTCGGCCGGAGATCGAATGTGGCCGGGATATTTTGCGATCGTCGTAGCCTTCAGATTACCGAGACAGTTTAAAAGATTACATATGTAGTATATAAATTCATATAAAATTATATGTATAAGCACTTAAGATCTAGATATAAATCATTAAAATTTATCTTCTATTAGTGTAATCACACATGTACGGTCCTATGAGATACTTAGTTTCATACATTCATCAAAGTATTATTGAATCAATTCTAGATCTCAAAGTTACGAAACATTTATTACTTTGGACACTGTTTATAAAAATATGGCTTGAACAAGAACAGGGATAATAATGTGACTTTCACATAAAAATAGATTTAAAAAATTGATTTTGTTTAAAAAATCAATTAATATTTGGTTACAAAATTAATAAAAAATAAATTAATGCAGAATATATGCAAGAATATGTATATACGTATGTACGTACATATGTATACACACATAACTTTTCTGCATATAGGCTGCTCAATACTAATGTTATGTTCAAACCCTTGGAAATTTTAAATTTTTGATCCTATTAAAGAGAAGAGAAGCGGAAATGGTGAGAGTACCTGAAAGAACGATCAGACTCTTGTCTCGTAGGTATTCGCACAGAGGCGAGTACCGCGAGTCAAACGCATCTCTTTGTGCTCGTCTCGGAATATGGGTCAACTTTTTTGCAAAGACACTATAACATCTGTTTCCTACGAGCTGTGCGATCGTCGGTTCAAATTTCGAGTCAAGGAATCTAATCTCTTTAACTCGGGACTACGTGCGATCTCTGAAAAGGCAAAATTAACGACTATGAAGTTTTAGGGTTTTAAATTTAAAGAACGAGAGAGATGTAAAATTATTAACATTATTTATTATTACTAATCATTACAAATCTATCATTAACGGATCACAAGTTTAATACAATACAATTACAAAAAATAAAGAAAAAAAAGTTATACATTAATAAATTTATTATTATGAACTAATTTACACATTAATTAATATGATTACTATAATAAAAAGGAAGGAAAATTTACAAATTGACGAAATAATTATTATTAACTATTTACAAGTACATGTTATTAAATCGCTAGAGAATGAAGTTTCAGAGGCGAGCAGAGCTGACAGGTTTTTGTTTGTTCTATTTCTCATATAGCAGCGGAAGAAGAAAGAAAAAAATTGAAGAAGAATTCTATATGAACTAAATATGAATAGGCAGAATTCGGAATAAACATTGGAATAGGGAAACGAGAAAATTGGCTGGTATTTCACACCGGATTTCTTGTGGATCAACATAATGGGTCTCGATGAAAGTCCTTTTGGGAATGTGTAGGTTCGGTAGTCCGCGGGAATTGTCTAAGTGAGTCTCTTGAAGGTGGAATAGGATCAGTGGTGGAGGAGGAATTTCTTCTAGGAACTTCACGCTGTTCGTGGAATTCGTCGAAGAAGGAGTTCCTCTAGAGGAAAACAGGATTGAATCGGGTGTTAGCGAGGAGGTGTTAGGGAAAATTCGTAAGGTTAAAGCGTCGGACAGATTCTCGGAATGAGAAAAGGTAGAAGATGGAGAGGATGAATGGGAAGATGATCGAGAAGTCGCTATTATAGGCCGAATTGGAGGCTGCGGTGAATCTGCTGATGCCGACGGCGCCGATGGTAGTGTTGATGGACAAATGTTCTTAGTAGGATTTGCCGAATTTTCTGAATTCGCGTATTGTTGGAATTCCGCCTCGTCCAACAATCTACGCGCTTCTAACAAGGGAAGGTTCACAACTGTCCGGAACCGATTTAATTCTCCATGAGATATATTGTTAAACACGAAAATCTAAAAAACACAGTATTTTTTTATACGTGTGCTAACTCATGTTTAAGAAGTGAAACACCTCTTTAAAAAAATTTTTTCTTTCAAGGCGAATATCGTTAGAAGTATAAAAGATAGAAAAAATTTTTTAAACAAAAGTTGTATGGTTTCAAGAGTACTTTAAAGTTGTGGATACAAAAAATTTTGTTTATTTTTTTGTTTAACAAAATACCCTCACCACTCATAATTTTCTTAAATTTTCAAATTTTTTTTTTACCAAATAAAGATTATTTTTTTACGAATTCAACCATGTATGTAATAAAGTTATATTACAACATATCATTTTCGAGAATTAATTATTAACGCTTTCGAATATACGTAATCCATGC
This sequence comes from Acromyrmex echinatior, assembly GCF_000204515.1. The sequence continues at coordinate 6,315 of NW_011627208.1, forward strand.
TCATATGTATAATTGTTGTCGGAACAATAAAATATATGAAAACTTGAAAAGATGTCTTAAGAGGGGAACTACCTTTGAGGTTTCAAAAAATCGAATTTTTTTTTTGCTTAAATTTATAGTATTACGTCCAAGCCCGCATGCATGGAGCTGAGGGGGTGAACGCAACAGGAACCGAATTATTAAATCGATTTGGTCGTATCCAGGTTTTGGACCGCAAGGGAGCCATGCAGAAAAATCGACGTAAATCGGGAGGCACTTCGCTTCGTCCTGAGGCTCCTAATGAGCCGGAGGTCAAATGGAGAATGAAGTCCTCGAATTGAGGAAACCTCAACTCGTGCTCCGCTAAATGGACACACGAATCGGACGTACTTTTAATTTAAAGGGCCCAAACTAGGTTAGTGTGCACCTTGCTCCGGTTCTGTTTTCTTCATATTCTTTTTTTTCTTTTTATGTAATGCACCGGAAGGGCGCACTTTAACGTCAGATGTGCCTGTACGTCCGTATGCCCTGGCTTTCGGTCATCGAACTTAATCCAAGTGACCGGGGAACGAAAGTGCAACCGCGGGAGAACTTAAAATAAATACAAGGAGAGGTTTTTCAAATTAACAAGCGAGGGTTTAGTTTAATAGTATTATAATAAAAGCAATATTTAGTAATACATTTTTTTTAAATATAAAAATACAATCCTTTGATTCTATTCTGAAATGTGTTAGCGTACGGATTTATGTATGGGTGAATGAGTGTGTATGTGTGTGCATGTGGAAAGAGAGTTGTATGTAATATTGTTATTTTGTGTGAGGAGGATTTGGAAGGGGAAATTAAAGTTGTGTAGGGCATATAGTTAGGTCGATAGGAATAAGGGATGATATGAGGAAACTGAAAATAAGCTAAGCTGATTATCACTCGGTTATTAGTAAAAGAAATAAAGTAAGATATATATTCCAACAACTGATGGGCGTCATGAAAGAGGAGAGGAAGGAAATTAGCGGGGAGTAAGCATCAGATTGAACAGGAGGGGGTGGTATGCGAAACGAGAAATTCCGTAATTGGGGATGGCGATACCGGATGTGAAAACAGGGGGAGGACTGGACGGGAAGAGATTGTCGAAGAAGTCTGGAAACAGATCAGAGACAGGGGAGTAAGAAATTTCTAATAGCGATGATAACTCGAGGATGATGACTGAACGACTGGAGTCTGTTTTTGGGTTGTCAAAATTAATGGAAATTGTTTCTGCGCGGTGTTAGAGCGGACACGGGCGATGAGTCGGCGCGCGTTGTTAATCCCCGCTAGGTGACGGTGACAACGGAAGAACTACGTGAACGCACTAAAAATTTGGTTCGTCTTTAAAGAGGGACCACACAAGAAGAGAAGGGATCACCCAGTGTACTGCAGCAAAATCAAAACTTACTACTTGGCGATAACGATGAATAAGGTGCCCGAGAGACTGTCGGAGAGGATGCCGTCGACTGTGGAATGCTGGGCGCCAGGTCCGCTTCGTCAAATTCCCTGATCGGGCAGTGTCGTTGATCTTAAGTTGATAGTATGGTTTTGCACTGACTCTACTGAAGAAAAAGGGCTTCGAGAATCGGATGAAATCTTTTTCAAAGTTCCCTATACTATAGCTTCCCAAAACTCAGAGAAAAATTATCCTGAGAGCCGCGGAACCGCGGTTTTTATACTAATCGCCCCCTGAGTATTCCAATTTGAATTGGTGGAATAGGTTTTGTTTACTAGTAGTAGGATTTTTCTTTGCTCTCAGATTGGTCAAGATCTTGGGGGAGGAAAGGATGTTGATCGGAGTCTGTAGTGTGGAAAAGTGTTCTTCTAAATTTTATGATCTTAAAATTTATGGGAAAGCGTCAAGAAAGCGTCAAGAAAGCGCACATGCAGCGTCGGCACAAGACCACCAGAATCTATTCCTGAACATTGCGTGTTGCTTCTTAGATTTTTGTAATCACGGACTCGTGAGAATCGTCCGCGACTTAACCGTTAAAAAGCTATCTTGGCGGTCTTACAATGACATATTTATTATTATTTTAGCCGCAGTGTCCTAGGGGCATAGACTCGGTGTCCTTTTGGTCCCGCCGCTCGTGCACATGCACCGATTTTTAATTTATCTCAGAGCGACATTTACGAGGAGAGACTGGATTCTTCGTTTTAGTTTTTAGTGTAGGAAAAGAAAAATTTTTAGTCTTCTCTAAGCTATAACGCTCAAACTGTGCATTATTCACAGTCTTTTTATTCGCTGTCTTTTTATTTCAAAGAATTCCAGATCTTCACAAAAGAAAAAAGTTGTAGGAGTCCGGTGAACGTAACAATGATTTATATTCTTAAGAATAATGTTTCAGTTTTAAGTCCGTATCTTAACTATATAATCCCGTTAGAGCCAATATCTTGCATCGCCTTACTTCTCCGTTGAGTCTTTTCCGAGCGGCGTCGCACAGCACAATTCCGCAGGTAAAAGGAATTTGAATTTCCATAAAAATAGGTTTTGGCAGATGACTACAGATATCACCATATATTATAAGTTCAGGTGGCGTCCCTTTGAGTGTTCACACGACGTCAAGATGCCATTAGTATTGCTCTGAAAATCACGGGATTTTCGAAAACGTTGCCTCGTGTTTTCATTTGGAATAATTATTTTGTCGAATCCAAGCAATCATAAAAAAAAATATATGGTACAAAAAAAGGATCCCGAGATTTATCTGGTCAACCCAAGAGTAATATTAAAAATAGAATTTGCTTTTTTTATGTACCTTTGTACGATTTTTTTTCAATGAGTTATTCAACATTGAAGCAAAAAGGGTCGTTTTTGCTTCAATGTTGAATACCTTGGTGAAAAAAATTATTATTGAGGACTATAAAAAAAATTAATTAAAGGTAAAGGTTCACTCTTTCGAAAGCTATAAATGACGCATTTGTGAACAATTTTTAATTTGCACCGTACAACTTCACAAATTTCGAGATCTAAAAAAAAATTTTGAGATCTAATGCATCTTCGTTTATATTTGTGTAACTTTATGAAATATCAATAATTTTTTGAAGTACCGAATTGAAAAGTAGAGATTTCAAACTTTAAAATGCTTTTTTAAAAATCTCGATATTATGATTTTTGACAAAGTTATTTTATCTCGAAATTTGCCCAGTTTTGCAGGATAGAACAGGTGATTTTTTAATTTTGTTAAATAGTGTATATACAATATATTGTGTTTGAAAAAAAAATTATTTTACAAGTTGGTAAAAAGACTTTTTTAGCAACCCATATATTCTATTTAAAAAAATTGACAATTACAATACATCTCTTAACAGAGCAACGTTTCAACTTTAAGAATTTGTATTTTTAATTGCGATACAATGATTTTTAACGGAGTTAAAAACAATAAAGTCAGAATATTTCTTTTTATTTAATCCACGAGTATACACACACACACACACACACACACACACACACACACACACACACGCGCGCGCGCGCGCGCGCGCTCTCAAAAAACGCTACGAATTAATTCCAACACCTAATATTTAAATATCACAAACAATATCTTGTGCTGTGGTTTTATGCTCTTCTTTTCATAAGTTTTGATTTATAAACGTTGTTTTAATTATATATTTTGATCATACGAGCATTAATATGTGTAATATAAAGAATTTTTTCGACTTCATTAAATTTAATTTCAGATTACATTCATGCTTGCTATTAAAGAAATGTATAAGAACATATAGGACGAATATTAATATAAGAATAAGAATTCATTTTTTAAAAACGTGTCTGAAGGAAGGTCTAATCTAATAATCTATTCCTAATCATATATTTAAATTTATACGTAATGAAAATAATAATCTGTTTCACTTTTCAAAACAAAGAATTGACAGACTTAAATGCAATTTTATATTCAAATATCTATCAGGTATAATTACAAGACGTATATAAACATCTTAAACATGTAAAATTTGAAATGTTCAACATGTATAAACAGATGGAGAAAACTCTACCATTTAACATATTCAATTCTTTCTTTCGTAGACAAGAAACCAATTTTAATAGAATTTGGCGAAAGGAACAAAAAAGAATTAATAATAAAATCAAAAACCTGCGAGCTAGTCATAGATTCAGAGAAAGAATGAAAATTAAAAATATTAATTATAATATAATGCATTCGTTAGATTCTGAGATGAATTGCGATACCCTAATTGCACCATTGAAGTTAAAGAAAATTTCAACCAAAGATATTACGGCCAATGAACGACAAACAATTTACAATATTAATATTTGCCCAGACAGATTTAAAACAAATTTTACAATAATGAGTATAAACGAACAATGGCTAATAAATCTCAGTGATACTAAGATTCCAGAAAGAGCCAAAGTCGTATTACAATTAGATCAGCAAAGAATTCAATTTACCTAATAACGTCATCAGCAAAGAAAGGAGTATGCTCGAGTTATTAAACATGTGAAGTGTTATTAAACATGTGGAATGTAACTCAGAACTGATGACGAAATTTGTAAAACGGTTAGGAACGAAGTAATTCAAATATTTAAATCAATAGATAACTGCGACATTAAATCGTTTGAGAATAATATCATATGAGAAGGTGTAAGGGAGGTAAAATGATTTATCTCAAAGAATCTTGAAATTTTAATTATCAGAGCTGATAAAGGTAACACAAAAATAATTATTAATCGTGAAAGTTACAGAAGGAAAATGTATGAGATTCTCAATGACCAGAGCACATACATTTTAATAAATAAAGATCCTACTAACAAAATAACAACGGAAATTAGTAATTTATTAAAAAATTGAAAAAACAAGGGATACATTGACCTAAACATATACAAAAAATTGTATGTATCGGACGGTGAACTTCCGAGTTCTTATGGACTGCCAAAAATTCATAAGAAAGGTCGTCCGCTGAGATTAATAGTTAGTTGCATAAACAGCTTTTTATCCGTTGGCGACCTTCCTAAAAGATATTATAGACAATAATAACAAAAAGAATTTCAGTTATGTAAAAAACAGTTTTGATATTGTGAATAAACTCAATGGAAGGGTAATCGATAAGAATTTCAGTATATCATTCGACGTGGTCTCGATGTACACGAACATTCCAACCGATTTAATATTAAGAGTATTGAATGTAAGTAGAACTTGATTGAAAACAAGATTTCGATTTCTTTCCATAAGTTTATTAAAGCAATTATGATTATAATTAACTCTACATTTTTTAAATTTGACAAAAAAATATTTAGACAGATTTTTGGCATGCCAATGGGCTCTCCATTGTCTCCTATATTAACGAATATTGTTTTACAAGACTTAGAACAAGAAATTATTATGACTAATAATATTATCTCGTCTTTTTATTTCCGTTATGTTGATGACATTGTATTATCCGTGCATAAAGACAAAATGGAGAATGATCTGGAATTGTTTAATTCATATCATGAAAGACTAAGATTTACAGTTGACTTTGAAAACGGTATTAATTTTTTAGATGTTAAACTAATGAGACAAAAAGGAAGAATCATCTTCGATATTTATAAAAAACCTACTAATTCAGGGAGATATATTTAAATTATTTTTCGAATCATCCGTTAGTACTTAAAAGGGGTGTAATGATCGGGCAATTAGATAGAATATTGTCTTTATCCCATCCAAAATTTCAAGAAAAAAACATCTCTGACTTAGTTCACTCTTTGTTAATGAATGGTTATTCTCTTGAATTCATCATTTCAATAATAAAAAACAGAATTAAAACTTTAGAAAATAGAATTTAGATAAAAACAGTAAGTATAACAATAATAAAAGCCATTCTAATTCTAATTTAAAGAAAAAGTTTTTTATAATACCATATTTAAGTAAAGTATCGGAAAAATTTTAAAAACTATCATATATTCAGCTTTAATATCGCTTACAAACCTATAAATAAATTGAATAGATTTATTAAAACTGGAAAAGATCCTTTGTGTAAAGAGGATCATTGTGGAGTGATTTATAAAATAAATTGTTTAAATATTGTAAGTCTTCTTATGTTGGCCAAAAAGAAAATTAAAAACTCGAATAAAAGAACATAAGGCTGACATAAGAAGATCCACCTCGGAGATGGTTTTACGTCACCAGTTGAATGAGATGCACGAATTAGATTGGGATAATATCAGAATTTTAGATACAGAACAATCATTATTGAAAAGAAGAATTTCTGAAATGATATACATAAAAAGCCAAATACGTAGTATCAATAAGCAAAGTGACACTGAAGGTTTTGCCCGATGTTTATCTGCCTTTTCTAAAGAAAGATCTCTTTTACACTTAATAAATAATTCTAGAATAATCTAAACTTTTGATACATATATATAAGTAGTGGTAACATATACATATGATATGATAAATAATAATACACAATGTCACGATGAATTTCCATCTGTGTAAAGAAAGTGCTTAAGATTCATCATTTTTTCTGTAAAACAGGTAATGATTCAATTCTCATACAATTCGACTAGAAGATATTAATGATAGGTTAATTTTTTTTTAATTATAATAGAATCTGGAAATTCTACATAATTCGCAATATGACAATTGGCGCTGCAACAGTTGTACGATGCACCTTCACAAAATGAAAGAACACGTTTATACATAGTTATATTACACGACGGCTGAATTTAATGTCAGATATATGTAATTCTACGTTTTAAGAATATTTGTGAATTTACTGAAGACGGCCAGATTGTGGCCGAAACGTCTAATATTTTATTAATGTAATGATAATTGAATATCACAAACAATATCTTGTGCTGTGATTTTATGCTCTTCTTTTCATAAGTTTTAAAAAATAATAATTTTGTGGGAAAAATTTCAAGCCTTCACGATAGATAATCGAAAATTTGCTCAAATTTTTTTGGCCGTGCTACAGACCTATAAAGTAAAAAGAAAATTTTTCATTTTTGTCATCTCGTAATTTTCTGTACGTAAAAGTCAAAATCATATAAATTCAAAAAATATAGTGGCCATTTTAAAGTAAAGATTTCAAGTTTTAAAACTCTTCTTTTAAATTTAAATTTTGATCATTTTCAATGAAGATGTTGATGGGGAAATGTCTTTTTACCAATTTGTAAAGTGACTTTCTCTCTAACCCAATGTTACACAGAATGAGGCATTTTAATCGCTTCAGGAATATCTCATAAACTAAGAGAGATACAAGAAAAAGTTTTATATGACACAACAGTAAAACAATTTTTATATTGCTCTCGATAATCAAAATAATTTTACAATAAAACCGAGCAGATTCTTAGAGCTAATACACAGTTGTTATTTATGCCTCTTGTGTACAAAAAGATTTTTTCCTTTTCTATTTATATTGCAATAATTGATTAACTTTTGATTGCACTTTACAGCCATCTTTAAGATAATCCATTTAAAAAGAGTGCTCACAATTCAATGAGGAACCACTTAAGATTTTTGGAAGTGCATTTCCATTTATTTATTTATTGAGAATAATGGACTTATATGGATTATCCTGAAGATGACTGTAAAGAACAGCCAAAACGTTGATCAATTATTGTATATAGTATGAATAAAAAAGAAAGAAAATTTTTTTACAACAAACACAAATAACAATCAGTGTATTAGTTCTAATTTGGCCGGTTTTATTGTAATATTATTTTACATAAAAGTTGTAAGTTTTCTTGGAGGGAAAAAGGTGGAATTAACGGATTTTGGATAGCAAGGAGGGCACTACCAAGGTCAACATAAATTTTTTAAATAGAACTTCCATTTTTTATTACATATTCTTGTAGCACACTTCAAGAGCTTTCCAAAATACTATAATAAAATATTTTTTTATTAAGTACTTTTCGAATTAAGGCTTGAAGGTTACAATACCGTCGGCATTAACATTATCCAAGGTGTCCGACCGACAGCTAAAATTCTTTTGAATGTTGTTCAAGGTCATGACCTAGATAAAGTTTGTCAAGATCAAGGCCATTGATGATTATAGCTCTTATTTTCAGGGTTGGCAACGTTATCTCATAACAACAACTCGTTACTATTACCGTTTTTTTTTCTAAAAAATAACTTGTTCTTGTTACTCTTTATTGATTTACAAAAGTAATTTATTATCGTTATTGTTATTCAAAATAAAGAGTCGTTATTTTTTCGTTACTTTTTTTCTTGACACTAATAGAATATAATATTATATGCAGATTTTGGCGGTAAATGTAAAAAAAATTTTAAAATTCTATTTTTTAGTAGAGGAATAGAACTAAAAAAATATATGTCTATAATAAACATTATTTTCATGAATGAAATAGCTGTCATATCACAATATATATTGCATTTTTTGTAATAATTATACTTAAATAAATTTATTTTTCGTATTACTTTTAAGATATCTTTAAAATTTAAAGAATTATACGTTTAACTTTTAATATAGAATTTTCTTTTACTGGATCGTTTGTGTGTGGGTTAATTTCTATAATTTTTGCAAATATACAAAAATTATGAATAAATATTCTTATATAATATATTTTAACATCTTTAAAAACATGTATGAAGTTGTATATTTAGAAAGAAGGAAAGGATAAAAACATTGATTTAGTCAGGTACAGTATTTTGAAGAAAAGAAACAAGATACGAATGATTCATCGTGAATACTCTAAAGATAAAATTATATTATAATAAAAAATAATATTGTTTGTAATTTGCATTATATACATGTATTTAATTTGTGAGATATGACAGAGAAAAAATTTTATTTTAAAAAATTAAATATACTATAAAAATTATATCATATAATTTTTTTTCCACAAGGAGCATAGAATCTCATGTGATCTCATCACGTGCTATACATAAAAAGTTAGTAGAGTCTATACGTATGAACTGTGAATACAATAAAAAAAGGTGTCATGATCACGATTTAGACAGCCAATCAGATCGTTAATGTTTCTTTGTTTTCTAAGGCTATAGTTATGACTAAACTTTTATGTAAGTTAGAAATAAAGTAACAATTAAAGTAACTAGTGAAATCGTTACCGTTACCCAAAAATGTAATTGCGCTACGATGAAAGTTACTTAGAAGAAAATGTAATATTGTTATCTATTCGTTATCGAAAAAAGTAACTTATAACGGTAGTGACGCTACAAATAATGCGTATTTGCCAATCCTGCTTATTTTCATTTTTAAAATGAACTTTTAATGCAAAAATAGAAATAAGAGGCACAATCTTCAATGGCTTAGATCTTGACAAACGGTCAAAGGTTATCTAGATCATAATCGTAAACAATATTCAAGAGGTTCTTACTGTCGGTTGAACACCTTGGGTAATGCCAATGCCGGCGGTACTGTAACCTTCAAGCCTTATAACTCAAAAACTACTTTATGAAAAAGTATTTTATTATAGTGTTTTGGAAAGCTCTCAAAGTGTGCTATAAGAATATGTAATAAAAAATAAGGGTTCTGTTAAAAAAAATTCATATTGACCCTGACCTGACCTTGATAGTGGTCCCTCTATCCAAAATCCGTTATTTCCATCTTTTTTTTTCCAAACCTACAACTTTCGTATAAAACTTTTTCTTGTATCTCTCTTAGTTTTTGAGATATTCGCTTAGGGCGATTAAAATGTCCCCCCCCTCCACCCTGTGTTATATACATATATAATATATTATACTATTTAGCTCTTTTAAGTTTAACAAAAAATTAAATCAATTTTCTAAATCATTTAATTAAACTAATGTAATTAACTAATTGTAACAGATAGATAATAAATATTGTGATAAATTTTTAATAAGTTTTTTAATAAGTTTTTAATAAGTTAACTAACTTTACAAATATATTACATATACTTTAAAATATCAAAACCAGTGATATATAATTATTCGTTATTAAATAGGCGCAATTCACAGGGTCCAATTAGCAATTATACTGAGAAATTTAGAGCAAACAGAAAGGCAAAGCCACCACACTCATTATCTTTAGGATAGATTAGCTGAGATATTATGTACCGCGTATACCCCGTCTACCGACGTAATCAATGAATGGACCAGACGGACAATTCCTCTGTGACAAAAGCCCAACATTTTTTCCGGCTTTTCAGTCTCATTACCGTAATAATGCAAATGAAAAGGAATTTTGCGAGTTCGTTCGATGCCTGCTTTTCTTGCTTTTCGCGACTAACATCTTCATTTCTCGTTCGTCATTCTGCCGGAGGACTTAATGCCGAAGAGATAGAAAAAATAGATTGATTAATATTCTATATGTTTAATTAATTTACGTTCATATTATATTACGGAAAAAGCATACGCGAGGTATTAAGTTGCAAATATATTTACGTAATGCGAGAAATTATCTATGGAAGTTGCATAATAGAATGAAATGACAAATAATCTAAAATTATATAATTAATTAAATGCATATAATTTTTTAACTAATTAGAATTATATTAATTATATTATATTAGTATACGTAACTAATACAATTGTAAACTAATACAATTGTTTATGCAATTATTTATGATATCTACTAATTATACAAGACATGTACTGATAATTCAACTTAATAACATAATTAAAAAAAGGATAATGATTTCTTATTAAAAAAGAATAACTCGAGAATATAAATCTTTTTGTAGTAATCTTTTGTAAATGGTTTTGTTTTTGAATATTTTAAATAAATGTATTAATGCTTAACTTTTTTCAATCTTCTTTTCTTGGTCAATACACTTGCAACTAGTATGCAATTATGTATATATATATATATATATATTCTTTAAATACAGTTATACACTGCTTTTAATATTAATTAGTTTGTATTAGACATATTAATTTACATAAAAGTATTAAATAATAAGTTAATAAAATAATAATAATTAAAGTATCACAAAAATATTAAGAATAAGTATATAAATATTAAGGATCCACATTTTGCTGAGATAAAAAAATTGAAAAATCTTTAATTTGATAACCTCAAATGTGTAAAATATTGTATTAAAATATTGTGTGCCCCTTAACGGGGCAAATATAGGCGTAAATAATAGAAATAAACTTGAAACTTTAAACGCGTTTTTCTTGAAACAACATTTTTCGATCTAATGGAAGTGATAGAGCAAAAACTATTGAACGTATCACTTTCAATTTTTGCACGATTGTAGAGCAATGTTTTTTTCTATTGGATAGACAATCATATCAATATCAATGATATTTTTTTTATCACAAAAATAAGAGCACATAATTTAAAGTAAAAAAATAAAATTTTTCATTTTTTTCAAATAACTGCCATTTTGTTAATTTTTATCTAAAGTCAATTATCATAGTCCCAGTAAAGATATTTTTAAATAGGAAAATCGTTAAATTCTTCAGATGACTGGTGCGACATGCAGTACTTCTGTTCTGGCATCATGTTCAAATCGGAAAGACTTCCTTCCTCAAACTTTATGAAGACTAATAGTCAATACATTATTATTGACTTCATAAAATTTAAAATTGAAGAGAAAAGTATAATAAATAACATGTGAAAACAATGAAGTATATATCTTCATTATTTGTGAAAAATTGCCAAAAATCAGTTTTTTTCAAGCCACAAGATAAACTGGACTTTAAAACAAGAATAGAAAAAAAATATATATATATATTTATATCACCTTCTGTGCATCCGTCTACTTGCACATATCTGCCGTTTATATATAGGTGCGCAACTAAGTTCCCGCTGTTTGTCAACAGCTGATAGCCTCAAAAGATGAACAGTTTTATCGTGATGGTTTACGAGCTCTGCCAGAAAGATGGGAAAAAGTAGCTAGCGATGGGCAATACTTTCAATGATTCATTTGTAACCATTTTTTCACAATAAAGTTGCATTTTCATCAAAATAACAGCGAGAACTTAGTTGCGCACCTAATATATATATATATATATATATGTATCCATCTTTTGTATATCCGTCTACTGCATTTGCGGATCCGTGCAACTGTCTTTTAGTATATATATATATATATATATATATGTGTATGCTAAAAGGCAGTTGCGCGGATCCGCAAAACTATTTGCAAATTTCGAGTGTCACATACGAAGGATTTAAAGAGCTTTAATAGAAGAGTTTGCTAAAACGATGAAGAATCTTATAAATCTATTTTATACGGTGCGAAGATAATTAAGGACCTGCGACAATGTTTCCTGCAATATGAGACGAAGAAAATTAATCGAGGTAAACTGAATCAACAATTGAATGTGGCTACTAACAATAAGAAGAAGATTGCAAATCAGGCGCCGGCGAACGCAACAAACAAGATGCGATGTTTTAATTGTGGTGACATTTAGGCAAGGACTGTTCAAACAAGACAAAAAGACAGAAGTGCTGGTTGCAATGAATTCGGGCACATCACAACAAATTGTCCCAAAGGTTCGACACCAGGAAATAAAGATACTACTTCGGCGAAATGTAATGCAGTATGCTCACAGAATGACAAGAAGATGTATATAAGACAGTGAGTATTTTGAAAAGACGTTATTGATCCTGATAGCCACTTACACTTGATACGTGCCAGCTGCTATGTGCAATTAGGAGCTCCGAAGCTACGGCAAGAAATAATCAAATTTGACGGTATAGGCTCATCGAATCAAAACACGTTGGGAAGGATGTAATCATTGATGACATAACCCTAACATTATCCTTTGATGTAGTTCTAGATCACTTTATTGGTCATCACAATTTGTTGATAGAAGACGAACTATCAGAACTAGTTGAGATCTGTATCTGTAAACATCAAGCAAGCTTGACGAAATAAATGATTCATTCATCAAAACACAGGATCCATGCTGAGTAGAGATAATGTGCATTAATGTACAACACGACGAAGAGAAGAGATCGGAAGATATAAAAGAAGAAACTTTGCAAACGCAGGTAAAAGAATATCGACAACGAATTGGTAGAAGAATATCATCTCGAAAAATCGAAGGATAGTGGCGTGATGCATCTGAAAGACGAAATATCCGTGCACCAAGGTCCTTGGAGATTGTCGATAGGCCAACAAGAGTCGATGAATCGGATTATTAGTAATTGGATACAACGAGGGATTATTCGATCAAGCATCTCAGAGTACGCAAGTCCGATAGTCCTAGTAGAAAAAAAGAACGGAGAATCAAGACTATGTATCGACTACAGACTAAATAAGAGGATTGTGAGGGATCATTTTCCATTCCTAATCATAGAAGATCAGCTAGACAAACTGTCTGCAGCGAAGATGTACTGCACTCTGGATCTCAAAGATGGATTTTTTCATGTATTAATACAAGAAGAGCATCAAATATATACTAAATATATACAAATATATACTCAAATATATAATATGTCTTTCATAGTTCCAGATGGCCAATATGAATTTTTGGTGGTACCTTTCGGATTATGCAATTCGCCCGCCATTTTTCAACGACATATCAAAGCCGTGAAACTTACGGCGAAGGACGTAATAATCTATTTGGATGATCTCATCATTCCAGCCAAAGACGAAACCGAGTCGCTACAGAAATTTAGAATATACCTTATGGATATCCCTTTTCACATAGTTACAGACTGTAAGACTTTCGTACAGACAAGAGACGCATGTTTACGGGTAGCTCGTTAGCTACCAAGTATTGTCCATCGCTGGCCACTACTTTCTCCCATCTTTCGGGCAGCATACGAATCCCGCGTCGAAAAAACTGATCATCTATTGAGGCGATCCACGAATCGATCCAATTTTTTACTTCTTCATAAGACCGGAAGTGTTGGTCAACCAGGTCGTGTGCCACTGATCGAAACAAGTGATAGTCAGAGGGAGCAACGTCTGGAGAATACGGCGAGTGGGGTAGGACTTCTCATTTCAACGTTTCCAAGTATGTCTTGACCACTTTTGCAACATGGGGTCGAATATTGTCATGCTGCAAAATCACTTTATCGTGTCTCTCGTTGTATTGCGGCCGTTTGTCTTTCAATGCTCGGCTCAAACGCATCAATTGCGTTCGATACTGATCGCCTGTGATTGTTTCAATCGGTTTTAACAGCTCATAATATACTATGCCGAGCTGGTCCCATCAAATACAGAGCATGACCTTGGAGCCGTGAATATTCGGTTTGGCCGTCGACGTGGAAGCATGGCCGGGAACTCCCATGATTTTCTGCGCTTGGGATTATCGTAATGAACCCATTTTTCCCCAGTCACAATGCGATGCAGAAAGCCCTTCCGTCTTTGCCTTTCAAGCAGCTGTTCACAAGCAAACAAACGCCATTCAACATCTCTCGGCTTCAACTCGTACGGCACCCAATTTCCTTGCTTCCTCACTAATAGCGGCTTCATTATAAATATTTGAGAGCATTCGATGAGCCTCAGCCGCAGATTTCTTCATATTGAAGCAGAAAATTAAAACCTCCCGCAAATGACAATAATTTGGCTCGTAAACTGACATTTTTAATCGAGAATAACTTTATGATGCAGACACAAATCGACTAATGTTTCTATGAGATTATGTTGACAGATGCCCAAGTTTATTGTGTGACGTCTATGATCCATTTATTTCGATCACCACTTACCGCTAAAGCCATCTATACGAAAAAGGTATAAGCAAAGTCATATACCTAATATTACTACCTATTCTAAAAACCATGAGATGCAAGAGATAATACTTCAGGCACATGAACGAGACCATTTCGAATTGGAGGTACAAATTATAAACAATTGCGTGCATTATTTGCTGGCAAGAGAAAAAAAGTGATAAGGCTGAAAGATTACAACCACTGGATAAAGGCGATCTACCTTGAGACTTATCATATAGATCATCTGGGGCCAATCCTATCAACTAAAAAGAGTTATGCATACATTTTAGCTGTAGTGGATGCATTTACGAAATTCACATGGCTCTATCGTACAAAGACAACGACGACTGAAGAGGTGGTGAATCGGTTACAAAAGCAGGCCATTTTCGGTAACCCAAGACGACCGAGGAACAGACTTTACCTCAAATGGATTCCGAAAATTGTAGAAGAAAAAAAATAGAACACATATTGATTATAACAGATGTTCCATTCCACGAGGAAATGGACAAGTGGAATGTGTCAACCACACCATCATTTCGTTGTTAACGAAGTTATCTCTCCAAAATCAGCAGAGTGGTATAAGCACGTAGATAAGGTAGTAATACATAAATTCATCTTTTAATCGAAGCATTGGAACCACGCCGTGTGAGTTGTTCATTAGGCGAAAAATATGCCTCAGAGAAGATCTCGAGCTGCGCGATGCTATCCAGAAAGAAGATGTGATACTTTTTCAAGAAAGAATTGTGCTATGGAACAAGGCGAAAGAGAACATATCCAAGATACAGGAGGAAAATCGGAGGCGCAAACCAACGAGAAGATATAAAGTTGGAGACGTCGTGGCAAAGGATTCAATTCGGTCCAGGTCTCAAACTACGTTCAAAATTTATAGGACCCTACAAAATCACGACTGTTTTGAGAAACCACTTCCTCATCAAAAAATTGAGCGATTCCGAAGGTCTAAGCCGGACAAGTACATCCAGTGATCATCTGAAAGCCTCAACATCGCGAATTAGTATCAATCAGAAGTCAATCTGCCAATGAAAGAGAACAGCGAAGAAGATGTCGGTATCGAGAACGATGCCAAATTCAGGACGGCCGAGTGTGGGAATGCAGGATCATTTTGATTCTGCCGATATCGATTTTCTTATATTGATCAAGCGGTGCGCCGATGATGCGCTGAAAGCAGTGCTTGTGGCGCACGAATAGTATTAGAACGTGAGACATAGAGGTGTAAAGAACGGACGGCGAGTGACTTTTTTTACTATCTTTCGTGTGTACTTGACTCCAGCGAATTTGTGTACGCGATCCTACAGAATATATTCGTATATATAATTATGTAAAAAATTAATATATTTTATATACAATTATCTGTAATTATATGTAAAATACAATATGTTCATGCATATAATATTTTTTCCTGGATATTTATATAAAAAAATATGTTTAATTTATTGTATCATAAGTATTTTCTAATTTTTTAATTATCTTTAAAATTTATGTTTTAAAATTTTTATACATAGTATAGTAATCAATTTACTACACAAAATAATCAATTTACATAAAACGAAACATGATTTCACTTAAAAGAAACGTTAAATTGCACTATATAGTAAATGTATTTACAGTTGTAAAAAAAGATATATAATAATAGGTTAAAAAGTTATACTTTGGCACATATTCTCGTCTTTACCTCTATGTGTCTTTATCTGTATGTATCTTTTCTCTTCTATTATTATGTCAATTACAAGAAAAATGATTCATTTAATTTGCGTAATATTAAATGAATTGTGAATTACGAATTGTAAATCATTTATAATTTGTAAATAACAAAATATAATGTAATTAATTCTAAATTAGTGCCATAATTTTTAAAAAATAAAATTATAATATTAATAATTATAAAATTATTATCGCTTAAGAGATAATTAAATAAGAGATAATATTAAAAGTTAATATATAAAAGTTAATATATAAACGCGCAATGATCTATATAATTCCAGTTTTTTAATAAACTCTATTCACACAGATATAATTATGTATATACATATTTGCTGATTATGTACAAAGAATACCATAATATAAATAGAAAGTATAAGATATATTTTTCTACAATAGAAATATAATATATAGCTCTGTAGTAAGATCACTGTGTGTGTACCATCTAACGTTAATTAATTTAATTAGTTTATATAAGTATTAAGATAGAAAATATTAAAAAATTTTAAAAATATCAAGAAAATATATATGTGAAAATATTAAAATAGAATTGAAAAGCAAATATTATAATAATATAAAAAATGTTTCAAAAATATTAATTATTTAATGATATTATTTTTATGTTTGATAAAAAAATCGATTTATACGGAAAATAAACGTATTAATAATTGAACTGAAATTGTGGCGAAGCAATCGACGAGATGAAAAATCAATATTTTGTGTGCGTGCGTGCGTGCGTGCGTGCGTGCGTGCGTGCGTGCGTGCACGTGTGCGTGCACGCGATAATCTTTTAGATTTTATCACGACAACGATATTAACGAATAGATCAATCTTCCTATCCGAAGTGAAACTGCCCGATACTATGCAAAATAGAAAACGACGAATGAATGAATTGTGATTGCAAGTAATCGCGATCGTAATCAGGAGATGTCGATGTATTGTCTCTCCGTAAAAAGTTTTTATTTCAATGCTATAACTTTGCGAATGCTATTGTGCATCCTTAAGATAATTCTGCACGGTCAATAATACTGATCAATAATATTGAATCAGTAATACTAACAGTGAGCATCAATATTTTTAGTATTTTTACAACTTTACACGACAATGTTATTAACAATATATTTTATTTTAAATTTTATGTATATTACGCCTATTGCACTTTGACATATTAAAGGGTGTCTCAAAATGATCTGACATTTTAAATTGCGCGCCATTTTTTTTGCACGTAACGTATTAACCTTTAACAACTGGCATCAGGAAGTATTGAGGTTTAGCCATGAAGAATTACACGATCAAGCAACGCATAGAAATTGTGAAAATCCACTACAAATACAGACAGACGAAGTTTCATGGTCGTGTTATTTCGCGCCGCGGCGATGTGAATTGGCCACCAAGATCGTGCGATTTGACGCCATTGGACTTCTTTCTTTGGAATTTTCTGAAAGGAAAAGTGTATGCCAATGATCCACAGACCATTCCGGAGTTGAAGGAAGAAATTAGACGTACCATTAATGAAATTAGTCCGCAATTATGCCAAAATGTCATTGAAAATTTTGTCAAAAGAATGAACGTTTGCAAACAGAGTCGAGGCGGCCATTTATCGGATATTGTGTTCCACATATAACCTCCATGTTTGTACTTTATATTAAATTAAAAACATGTGTACTTTTCAAATAAATAATATGTTTTATTAATACATTAAAATATCAGGTCATTTTGAGACACCCTTTATAACATGGACACATGATAATAAATAAAAGTGATACTGAGAATCAAATTCTAGATTACTGTCAGTATTTATTTTACGTCAATCTATCAATGACACACGATCAGTAATATTGTGTTAGGGAAAAAGTTTTTGTATAAGTTGGAGTATATGCAATTGAAAAATATTTTTTCAATTGTTTACAAACCTTTTCTTAAATTTAATATCTGCCGTTTTGATTATCTCTTGCCATTTTTTTTGGATAGAGCCATTATTCCATTTGTATGAAACTTCTGTGATTTTTCGGTAAAAAGCCGATAAATTTTAGCATTTTCTCTCTTGAAGTTAAGTTTACTCCACCCGAGTAAAAATTTTTTATATATAACCATACATAACACATATATTAGGTGTTGGAATTAATTCGTAGCGTTTTTAATGAAAGAATGTTATTTATTTCACATGAGCATTAAAAAATACATTAATGAAAGTACTTCCCATCACTTGTAAAACGCTACGAATTAATTCCAACACCTAATAATTATATATAACTTATATATAAATGTATCGGATTATATATGATTTGATATATATTCATATATAATTGCATATGATTCAATAAATGTTTACATATGAGTTGATATATAATTTCATATATGATCACATGAAGGCATCGTAATCATATAATTTTTTATATATGAACACACATGATTCGATATGTGGTCACATGAAGACATTATAATTAGATATGTTCACGTATAATTTCATATAAGTATATGATAACATATGTATATGATAAAATATGGGATCATATCTGAAATTATATATGATCATATATAATTTCATATATGCCCTGGTGAAAAAAATGTCTCTGTTAATTTCGCTGAAAATTATCTGAAATCATTTTTCAGTGACTTTTAGTAACATTTAGAGACTTTTTCAAAGAAATGAAAGGATTATCAGCGAATTCTCTGAAAATAATTTCCAAATGTCTAAAAGTCTCTAAATTTTGCTGAAATTCGGAAATTCAGTGATGTCTCTGAAGATAAAATTTCACGGCTTTTCACTTTTCGGAGATTTTCAGCAAATTCTCTGAAAATCATTTCTAAGTGTCTAAAACTCCTCGAATTTCATTCAAATTCAGGAATTCAGTGATATCTCTGAAGATAGAATTTTAATAGTATCTTATTTTTCGAAGGCTTTCAGAGGATTCCTTTGAAAATAATTTTCAAGAGTTTGAATGTTCCTGAATTTCATGCAAATTCAATTATGTCTCTGAAACTTAAATAGATATAAACAACATGTTTTATCAGTTGAAGAAGTGGTGTAGTACGTAATGTAGGAGACTTATAATCCAGAGGTCCCAGGTTCGAATCCCAATTAGGTAAGTGTGTTTTTCAAAATAATTTAGGGTAAAATCATTACATATATCTTGTATGGAACAACTTGTTAAATAAAGAAACAAAATTTATAAGTCTTAAAATATAAATTTTTTTTCAAGTATCACATTGAAAATGTCTAAAAAATTCTAAAAGTCTATGAATATATTGTAAAAAATTTTATAATTAAAAGTCACTGAAATATTCTGACAAATATCTAAATTTATACTGAAAAATTCTTTGAAAAGCACTCCAACGTGTCCGAAAATATGGACATTTTCAAGAAAATTTTTAGACTTTTTCAGAAAAATTTTCGGAGAAATTCAGAGAATTTTTTCACCAGATGATCACATGAAAGTATCGTAATCATATATGTTCACGTATAATTTCATATAAGATCATATATAATTTTATGTGATCACATGATGGAATTATAATTATATAATATATGTTCACATATAATTTTATATATGAACATATATGAGTCAATACATGGTCATATATGATTCCATGTATGATCATATATAATTTCATATGATCACATGAAGGCATTGTAATATGTCATGTATATATGTTCACATGAAATAAATTTCATATATATGATAAAATATGCAATCAGCAGACAATGTTTTAAAAGAAAACATATATATATATATATATATATATATACCGGGTGTCCCGTAACTGTGATCACGATTTTTCTGGCATTTCCGATGATCTGACAAAAACTAGTTTGGATAAAAGTTAATCAGTTTTCAATCGGCTACAAATTTCAATATTAAAAATTTGCAAACTATTCTTTTTTTAGGAAAAAAGTTGAGGTCACCCTAATATTTTTAAATAGTACTACATATTTTTTACTTCATAACTGGTATCAAGACGAGTTAAATGACCTGCTATACTATGACCTTACAGTTGTGGGATTAATGAACGGAGATGTTTTCGTGAAAAATTATTTTTTTGTATTAAATTTTTATATGGACTATTTTAGTAGAAAAAGATTTTTATATCTATTACTCTTTCACAGACATGGATTCTTGTTTTTTAAATGAAACTACATACAAAACAACAAATTATAAACAAAATTAGTAGCATAAAAAAAATAGAACAAAAAATTATAACAAATTTAATGAAAGAAATTATGTAATTACAATAATCGTTCGAATTGTAGTCCATTTTCTTATAGCCATAATTCTGCTCCATGGAATAAATTTCCATTAATTGCTCTTATAATGCTGTCACGGTGAATTTCTTCGCATGCTATACGCTGCTTTAAATGTTCCATATTTTGAATTGGTAGAAAAAAATCTAATAGTGACAAATCGAGGGGCCGAGGTGACCAAGGACTTGGTCAGTGCACAACCAACGTTCCCCGTATTTTGAATTCAGATATTAAACAACAATCCGAACGTTATGAGATGGACAACTATCTTGTTGGAAATAAATACGTTGCACAACATCATTTGGAAGTACTTGCAACAATGTTGGAAAATGAGAACGAAGAAAATTTAAGTAAGCTTGGGCTATCAAAGTCTGTTCATGAAAGTAAGGTCCAATCAGATGATCAGATGACGTATACTAGACCACATCAAACATTCACTGTAACTTTCTGTTGAAAATTATATTCTCAGTACCAATAGGGATTATCCTCGACTAAAAGTGATGATTAAGACGATAATTACACTTACATTATTTGAAAACTTACCTTCATCTGTTCACATATTCTGTAATATTTCAGGATTATTTTTGTAAATGACAACTAGCTATGCCATAAAATTTAGGCGATGTCGTGAATCAGTTATACGTAAATGTTGTACTTTGGTGATTTTATAAGAATGATAACGAAAATTTTATTTTACCATCTTATAAAAGAACTCTTAGATAAATCAGTTTCAGTAGCAACTGCATGAATAGAAGTGTGCGGATTTTTTTCTAAATGTGCTAAAACTATAAGAGTATTGTCTGCAGTTGTATTATACTTAAATGCGGTTTGTTCCTTCTCTCCTTTTTAAATTCTCCATAATTTCTTAAATTCTTTTCAATAATAATATTATATATATAAAGAAACAGGTCGGAATAATAAAATAATCACTGAAGAAAAGTTAACACAATATAATTGCGTTAAGTGTACCATATATAGGCAATAAGAAGTGTGTGCATCGATAGTTATAAGTGGCATGACGGATAAGATACGAGATTCATAACCCTGAAGTCCCAGGTTCGAAACGCGGTAAATGAAAAAGATTAAAATATACTTAAAATTTAAGATTAATTAATAAAATTAGTTGTCTAATGTTTAGGTATTGTTGACCAAAAAGTTTATTTAAAAAAAATTTGTTTAAATATTATTAAAAATATTTTCAAAAACATTGTCTGCTGATTGGGTTTCATATATGAACATGTATGATAAAATATGCGATCATATCTGATTTCATATGTGATCATACATAGTCATATACAATTATATATAGTCGTACAGACATATGTAGTCATATGCGGACATATATGGCCATATATAGTTATATAGAGACAAATATCATATATGATCATATATGATTATAATGATTATAATGATTCATATATGATTATATTAGGTGTTGGAATTAATTCGTAGCGTTTTTTAATGAAAGAATGTTATTTATTTCACATGAGCATTAAAAAATACATTAATGAAAGTACTTCCCATTACTTGTAAAACGCTACGAATTAATTCCAACACCTAATATATAATTGCATATACAAATTTTTACTGGGACATTAAAAGAGTTCTGCAAAGACCGAAACAAATGGCAATTGGACGGTAATTGAAAGGTTAGAATTAGATAGTGGATACATCAAAACTTCCCAGCCAAGCTCTCTCAATTTTTATCGAATCATCAAAGACGTGTGTAACCTAGCATTGTTACAATGGAAGACAACGTCTTTTTTATTGATCAATTCTGGCCGCTTTTCCTGAATGGATTGCTACAATCGCATTAATTGTTGACAATAGTGATCAGAGTCAATCGTTTTGCCTTGCAACAGTTCATACTTCTTTCCAATCCCACCAGACATACAGCATCACCTTCTTTTGTGTCAATCTGAGCTTTACGATTTTTTGTTATGCCTTACCTCGTTTCGATCACGATTTTTTTCGAACATTATTATCATATGTTATCCACTTTTCATCGCTCGTTTTTTTTTTCAGAAAAGGCTCAATTTTGTTTTCATCATTTCAATTTTCGTTTCAGCAGCGATTCGCAAATAGAAATTCGATTCATTAAATTTTGTACCATTAAATCATGTAGCACCCAAATATCGAGCTTCTTTGTGCATTCAGCCTTACGCAAGTGTCCAAAACGGTTTTATGATCAATGATTAGCTCCTTAGATATGTCATAGCTGCTCACATGACAATTTTCTTCAATTTTTTGAAAGTTTCATCGATCATTTTCTACAATAGGCCGATCAGAACGATATGCATCTTTGACATCAAAATTTCCATCTCGAAATCGGCGAAATCAATTCGCTGCTGTTTGTTTAGTTAGAGCATCCTCTTCATAAACACAAATTTTTTCTGCGGTTTGCGCAGCGTTCTTTCTTTTTTTATAATAAAAAAATATAATATGTCGAAAATGTTTCTGATTTTCATTCATTTTCAAATTTGATTAAATGCGTCAGTATCACTCAAATCTACGATCAATTTATTTCAAAATGTTATATGAAATAGCACCTTTCCAACGATATAACCTAATACGTCACAATAGTGGCACGTACAAATTCGATCCTTTCTCCATCTGTCGGCTATATGTAAAAAAACTTTCCCTAACCCAATATTATTATTAGTATTTGTTAAGACTTTTAATTAAGTAGTCATATTGAATCATGAAGCGAGAAATGACATGTTAGATTTTGTTATATGCCATTTATAAATAAAGATGATTTGGATAAAATAAAATGACGAGATTGCTTTAAAACATTTGTAAAAATGCACAAAGATGCTTATTTTCCCTAAGCAAATAATCTTGAAAAGTAATAAAAGACATGTTTAAGTAAAAGTAAACTATACATACGGATTGAATAAAAGCTTTATATATTTTTTATCGCTTTTTAGTGTTATTTTCTGTCAGGAAGGATAAAGATAGCCTACGTCCGTTTTTACGAATATTTTAGAACAATATCATTTTGTTTTACTTAAATTGTGGCTCATCATTTATAAATAAGCTTACGATTTATAAATAACGGACAGCCTTAATACTGACAGAATTATTGATCATGTAAAGTCGCTTTCACTCACTGATTTCATTTTAAGATCCTTATACTGTTCAAATGTTAATAAGAAACAAATAAAAATTGAATCAAGATTGACTAATGATTTCCTTCATATTATTACGTTTGATATAAAGAAAAATACAGATCTATAGCTTTCCAATAATTAATCAATATTTGTTAACACTAGAAGGATCCAATTTGGATCCTCGCGAAATTCAAACTAATATAATTTATTCAATTTCTATATATTTTTTCAATTTTGCTCCCACGTAATATCCACTTGAAATTTTTTATCATTTTTTATGTTCTTAATTTTAGTACAAAATCTATTACAGTCGAAGCTTGGATTTTTATTACTTTAAATAATTCAAACTTGAATATATTATATATATATATA
>NW_011627208.1:39132-51380 GCF_000204515.1 Acromyrmex echinatior
CATCACATTGGGATACCGAGACTTGTTTGTGACCATTTCAACTACGCTCCATACTTAGTAGTCCAAAGAATTTAAATCTGTTGGGAGGCCAGAATGGGAGCCGAGGCGAGCAACTCGACTTGTCCTGGCATCCTCAGAGATCTGTCGTATTTTTAATATGTTTAATATATTTAATATGTTTAATATATTTTTAATATATTTAATATTCGATTTGTATCGAAGTTCCTCCTCAACACTTGCTCCTCGACAATTCGACGCATTGTTGACTCGCTTACACCAACAATCGATACTAATTTTCGCAACGATTGCCCTGGGTCATTCGAAATCAGCGAGCCCTTTCAACGATTGCGGAGAGGTCTTGCATTCTTTCGAGTGACTTTTTCTCGCTGGCATACTGGAACCTTTGTTGGACTGTTCTAAAGCCATATATTTTGTCACAACATCAAAAACGGTTGATTTCGGGTATCCAAAGAATCGAATTATTTCTGTTGCTGAGCGCCTAGCGCAAAGATCTTCGCTGATCACAGCTCTTCTATTATACTCCGCACTTGGTTTCAACGTCGCGACCATTTTGAAACTATGATTGTTTATTAGAAGCATCAGGCTTTCTCGGACGCCAACAACCTTTGGCGGAGGTACAATATAGCGTCAAATTGAAATTTGTCTGGATTTTGGTGACGCACCTATGTGTGTGTGTGTGTGTATATGTGTGCAGATCTTCCTAGTATTCTTATAGTATTTCATGATTCAACTTATGTTAAATGTAAACACGCCATTAATTTCTATCATGGTTCATTAGACATAAAATAAGTTTCTTTGCAGAGCGTTTAAACAATCAATTTTAATATTTTTGGAAGGTTTCCCAAACTTTCCTGAATAAATAAGCATTTTTTCATGAATGGACTTTCAAAATGACATAGGTTTTAATGGTATCATTTAGGGTCAATTTTGGCCATTTTTATCTCTTTATGTAATTTATATAATACTCTGCGAGTAATTAAATTACAATATATTAATGAATGTTTCAACTAGTTATTAAAACTTTATGAATTAAGTTTTCATATTAGTCACTCCAAAGTATAACGTAACAAAAAAATTTTAGAAGAAAAATCACAAAAATGGTCCATTAGATCATAAATATAATTATAAAAAACAATATAAAATGTTAAATTTAGATTCATTTAAATTGAGATGATCATAAAGTAATTGTTTTATTAAAGGACTATCATTGGTAAATATCTTGTTTATGGCAGCCCCTTCTAATAATTTTGACATATGTTGTCAAAGTTATGATCCTGAGTGACCTCCAACAGGTTTTAATCCATCGCTCATTATTCATTAAAAAATTATTAACAGTCAAAATCAGCAATTTTTTTCCTGTCTTACATAAAAAGTCGGATAATTCTAGACAGGAAGAGAAGTATAGAGTGGGCCAATTAAGGGAATATGATTTTTCACGCGAAACGAGTTCCACCCCATATCCTCTCCTCTGCCTAGAAGTTCATGACCTTCCACACTAAGAGAGGTCCATCCCACTACTCTTCTATCCAGGAATATATGACTTTCCACGTGTATGAAAGAAGGTCCAATACTAATGGGTTGGGTGGTTCTTGCATTGCGTGGAAAGTCGTATTCCCTTAATCAGTCCACTCCATCCTTGTCTAGAGTTATCTTATTTTTCATGTAAAGCAGGGAAATAATTATTAACTTTGACTATTAATAACTTTTGACGAATAATGATCGATGGCTAAAGTCTCGTTGGAGATCACTCGCTCACATAGCACATTTCCTCCTAGGAATGTCCAACGGATGTCATTTTGGAACATCGTGATAATCTCGTGATATCCATGGATGATTTCAGTTGTCCAACGGATATCCAAGAGATGTACAAGTGTCCGCATGTGTGAGATCCCACAAACGTCTTAGACGACATCCATGAGATGTCCAAGGAATTCCGTGAGATATCACAAGTATATATGCGTGAGTATATATATATGTGATTGTTATCTGAAATAAAAAGGAAATATTTTAGAATACCATATTGTGGAAGCAAGAAATTATTGTCCCTTTATTACATGAAATAAAAGATTAATTTGAAATAATATACACATCTTTATAATTTATATATTCTTAGGAAATGTTACCGAGTACCTTCTGTGTCGTTGTGTTCTTGTTCATTCAATATTAAACAAGATAAGGTGATACATGGGGGCATCAGAGTAATGTTTTCGAATACAGCCTTAATATAACATTAATTATAATAAAAATCTTTGTAAACTTTATATAAGATATATCTTAATTGGCTTACATTATTGTTTGTGTCCAAAGTAATTATAACATTCTTTTATTCTAGTCTTTTAGTTCTGACACTGTCCAACTGCAAACCTTTGCTGTATTCTGCATTTGGAGAACTGTGTTCTGTGGTGGAATGATGATGATTTGAATATGGTAAGATATCTTAAGATATTATATTAATTAGATATTTTATGATATCTTACGATGTTTTATGATATTTTCTTTGGATATCCTAAATAGAATCCCGAATATCCGTAAATCGCTTTGTCAATATAGAATAATTTGAGATATCAAGATAAAGTATGCCATATGGATCAGGATCATGATCTTGACAACATATGTTAAGATCAAGATTATTGGAGGAGATTCTCTCCTAATAGGATATTTGCTCTTTCGTTTATACACTACATCGTTTGTACAATATTAAAAATCCAGAATCTGAATAGATTATAGGAAAAAAATTAATACATGGAATTTATTACACCATCAGTGAATTACATATTGGAACAATTGTAGTCAAACAAAACGCAAGTAAAATCATAATTTTGTAAAAAAATATGTGTAAAAATTTATGAAATTCCGTATAAAGATTTTAACATTTTGGCAACAACATGTACAATTGTATTATATCAAGAATTATATTTTGGTGATTGGATGATTATCAAAATAATCGAAGTCGTCGGATCAGATATTAAAAGACAATTTGTTGTCTTTTAATATCTGATTAACTATAATGGTTTTGAAGCACGTCTTCTTATCTCTGTCTTGAAGTCGACTCTTTGACCTCACGTTCTCGCGCTTGGTCGATCGTATCTCTCGCGAATATTCTCCGCACACAAAATAGATTTATCCCTGTATCTTTATAATTTTGAACAATCAATTAAATTTTAATCAGATTATTATAACTCTTTTATTTTTATTGCATATAATTATTGATTACATATTAAATTATTATTTTATACACACCAATACAAGATGCTCTAGATAATTTTATAACATCGAAGCGCTCAAGGATGAATTACGTGCTTTGTCTGTTATGTATGTATTGTCACACTTGTTTTGCAATGTCGTCAATTATTTGTATTTGTTGTATGTACACATCACAAGTCATTTCATTGTAATTTATAGTTTCTATAAATGTGATAAGCTATTTGAGTCGCAAGTTGATTTCAGATTCCGTAAAAATTATAAAATGGCTCTGAAGAATCAGATTTCGTATGAATCGCATTTTAATTCAAATTTCATATTAGGTGTTGGAATTAATTCGTAGCGTTTTACAAGTGATGGGAAGTACTTTCATTAATGTATTTTTTAATGCTCATGTGAAATAAATAACATTCTTTCATTAAAAACGCTACGAATTAATTCCAACACCTAATATTTTAATGGCATGTTATTATAGATAACGTACGTATGTATGTATTTGTATTTTGTCTTACATATGTTATCTATAATAACATGCTATTAAAATATAGAATTTTAATTAAAATGCGATTCATACAAAATCTAATTATTCATTTACCAGTTTTATAGAAATTATACAATTAAAATATACAATTAAATGACCTGTGATGTATATACATACAATACAATGCACGCAAGTACGACGTTGCAAAACAAGTGATAATATATAAATTAGATCAAAGCGCGAATTTAATCTTGAGCGCTCTAATGTTATAAAATGATTGTCCGACATATTTTCGGCATACGTACAAGCTTATAGATCTTAGACAGCCATCTACGTTCTGACAACGTTAGAACGATATCGCAAATGTATGTTGAATACGTCAAGATATTCGAGACGCGTCTGTGATGCAGAGTATTTCTTCAGAATCTACTATGTCCGCGGTTTCTCATTCCAGATTTTCGCAGGGAACTCCTAGTGATATACCGTTATTCTGAGATGCTTCAATACGTCTCCAGTACATCTTTATAGTATTTGCGTGTATCATAGTGATGTCTCTAGTATATCATGTATGCATGCACATATACACGTATATATACACAGTTGCGCACATGCTTGCGTATACAGCTGAACGAAAGTATTGGTACACGATTACTACTATGAAATAGTATTTTCGGAGAATTAAATCTTTGAAAATATTTTTATTTTATAGTAGTATTCTCTCCGTCAATACTTTTGTCCAGCACTTTTGTATATTAGATTCCAAATTAGGATAGATTATAGTGAACATGTTAGAAGCTGTAAACTTATTAGCCACGACGTTACATTTTATCGTGTGACAGGCGTTTCCACATCTAATGTGCAGGAACCATAAGGCACTACTTTTCGGCATAAATATTCAAATAAGTACAGTACCTGAACCGGGATGCGTCCGCCACGGATAAGTACGGTTTTTCACAACTTTTAATCACAGAACTTTGTTAGCATTTTAAGACATTACTTAAGATGATCATAAAATAAAAAAACTATGAATGTCGGCTTAAATAATGCGATGATTTTTTTAGAAATGGTATTACGCGAAAGTAAGAATTTCGAGTTTCGGCACAGATTTCGATCCGACAGAAAAGCGTCGTAAATAACAGAATAAAGATAAGATTATCACTGATGCAAGTAGCATTGGTTCTCATTCAACATTGTTTATTCTGAAAATGTATTACAAATATACATGAGAGATAACGCAAGAATATTTTAGAGACGTTTTGGGTATGTTTGACATAATAACAGTACATTTAATATCAAAATTAAAATACATTTAATTATTATATTCAATACATCTTACAATATACAAAAAAATGATATTTTAGAGACATCACATTAACGTTTCCAGTTTCTTCGGTATAATCACAATACATTCAGTATAAAAATAGAATATTAGCATGATGTCGTGTGCTATCTGGGATATTCTAGATAAAAATGTTTCTTGTTATTTAGACATCTTATGACGCATTTAAACCAAGAACATGTATAGATCGCTCTCATGTAATAATTTTTCTTAAAACATAGGGTGTTCTTAAATATATGTGAAAGGTGTATTGTATATGTATTGTATATGTATTAATCAACAGTCTTGATATTATATCAAAATAATATTAATTTTAAAACAATTTCATAGCCGCCTTTACTCTAATATATATATCTATGTATAATTTTATGTACCTTAATAACGAAATGACATTTCTAACGTTAAGACGTCACTGAAATGTCATCTGATGTTACCTCGCTACTTACATAGAATAATATATTGCAATAATATTACTGTAAAATTTTAATGCTATTTTTCGATGTGTAATATATTAGTAATATTTTTTAAATATTTAATTAAATATTTTCTATGTTGAAATATTATTATAACATTTAGGGTAAGACCGCCTAAAAGTATGCACTGTTTACAAGTATATATGGAGCTTTACGGCGCAACTATTAAATCACAGTAGCTGTACTCACACAGAAACTTACAATTTAGCCAATCTATGTATAAAAGATATTAAAAACAGGGCGAATAAGAGTTAGCGTAATTAGTACGCAAAGTTTAATTTTTTATTCTAATAATCTTTGTTTCGGCTCACTTTGGAGTCCTTTTCAGCAATACAAGAATCAAAATTTCTTCCTTGCATGTTTAAGGAAAAGTTACTATCAGATTTACAGATTTGAGATTGTATAATCTGTTAAATATTAAGTTGTATAATTTGTTAAAATACTAAGCAACATAATATAAAATAAATAAATTTAAATATGAAGCATCACTACGGTCTGAATGTTAAGATGTTGAACTGTTATATATATTCATATAAATGAATTAATTTCAGAAATTATAATTGCGTGCCGATATGGGAGATTCTCGTATGGAATGCAAGAGATTCGGATTCGACTCTCGGCCGAGGCAATATTTTTCACAATAAATTTATTACAGTTTTTTAAGATTAAATTTGGGAAATTTGAAAAGATTATTAATATTTCAGATTGATTGCGTTGAAAGTTCGACAACCATATCAGCACGCAATTATAATTTCTGAAATTAATTCATTTATATAAATATATATATAATAGTTCAATATCTTAACATTCAGACTGTAGGCGCTTCGTATTTAAAGTAAAATGTATTTAACATAAACGATCTTGTTTCCAATCTTATTGTTTATAATATAAAATATTTAATAACTAGAACAAAAATCAAAGAAAACATATAGTCTTCTTGGCTTCTAAATCCCTCATCACTAAATCAGCAACAATTGGGAAGAAAGGAGATCCTATAGGAGTAATTTTGTTTGTAAAAATAGCCATCGATCTAGAACTAGCCAAACTGCAAAAATAAATTCTTCTTTTGGAATGTTCACTTTATTCATAAAAAAATTCCATCTCTTATCTATACTCTCCAAGTCGATAGCAATATTTAAATAACACAACTTTTAATAAAATTATATAAAAAACACATGATCAGTTCCAAATTGTGTCTCTTTAAATTTCTATAATATTAATTGGAAACTGTTGTCAATGTTGCTGAACAATTTAGGCACATTTTTTGAGATGATGCCATGGAAAAAGTAGAAACGTATAGAAATTTAAAGAAATCTGTAATAATTTCGTATCTTGCATATTCCGAGAGTAACAAATTCTGATGACACCTCAGTATCAATTTTAAGCAGGCGACAGATTTTTTACTGGTACTTTTACTGGTACTTTACTCTTGTTCCGCTAAAACTCTTGTTACGCTGAAGTTTTTTGTTGTTATTAATACTTACTTCATAGATGGATTCAAAACTATGATATTTCGATTGCAACAAATTAGCAACAAATTTCTACGTTATTTTTACATAGATCGGTTTTGTTATATATATATTGTTCCGCTAACTTAATTTTCTTTCAGCGGAACATCATTTTAAAAAAAACTGACAGAACAACAAATTTTTTTTTTTGGCAACTTTTTAACAACAAATAAAAATATTAATTAAAATTGATTCTGCTCGCTTTGTTCTGCTAACTTATAAGACATACGTTAGCACTTTACTCGTGTAAAGAGGCGATGGGTGATCACTTCGAAGGTGATTTTCCGGTCAAACAGGATGAGCATCAAAATCTTGTTGTGCATGAAAGCACATAAATAGAGGAACAATTTGAGCTTAATCAATTTACTATCTGCATTTTAATTGGCACTTTACTCTTGTAGAGATGCGATGGATGGTCATTTCGGAGGTAGTTCTTCGGTCAAAGGGAATGAGCACCAAAATCTTGTGCATATTTTGAGAGCGAAAAAGTGGAGGAACAATTTGAGCTGACAACTTCGCTATCTTTATTTTAACTGGTACTTTACTTTTGTACCGGTGTTGTATATACATATATCAAACTTTATTGTATATCTTTCAAACCATTACGGTTACATTAATTTTGATTTGTTATTTTAAAAACACATAAAAATCATTTAATTTTACTACTCTATTAATTTTTTTATTTTGTGTTTAATTTAATGAAGGATGTGCTTAACTTGACATTACTTGACAGTAACTTAACTTGACATTAAGATCTTAACATTAAACTAAACCCCCCACTTTCAATCGCTATTTTCTTTAACCAATCAAGCGCAAAAATTAGCACTAAGGCACATGAATAATATTTAAATGGATTATGTTACAACAGAATTAAATAATTAACAAAAATTGACGTTAAAATAAGTTGATAGATAATCGAAATTCTACCGTATATCGGAATGAGCTGATCAGGATGTACATCTCTGTCTTACTTCGAATCGAATTTGTTTTATATACCTGCTTGCTAATTGAAGAAAAAAAAAGAATAAAAGCAAAGTCTATAATATTGATGCGTTTGCAGTCAATGCGCCAAGTATCAAAGGGATGTGAGCTTGGGGGAAACGTAAATGACGCACCCTGGAGACAGACGCCACAATATCATCAAATGTACTAGGTTGCGTCAATCAAATGATTGCATATTTATTTACTTTTTTGCGGACATAAGGCGAACCGAAGCAAGTTTGTCCGTAATTTACAGACAAACTTAACGGGTGTTCTCGTTGTCATTCATTTAATATCTACGCAATATAAATAAAAGAAATACAATTTTAATATAATTGAGATACATATATTCGCGTAATCTTCCTTTAAAAAAAAGTATCGATAAAAAAGTTACCAACCAACTCTCTGTTATTTAGAAAAAATATGAAAAATCCTCTCTCTCTCTCTCTCTCTCTCTCTCTCTCTCTCTATTATAATATATATATATATATATATATATATATATATATGTATGTATATAGGATAAATGGTCCAACAATGAACCATGTTAATTTCATATTTAGAGACTTATATCTTTCTCAGTTTTAAGTTTTAGTTGTCTGTTATTTAATTAAGTTAAAATTATCTGAATTTTTGCATACAGTTTATAAATTTAATTAGCTACATACTATAAACAATACCTCTTCAGTTATTTTTTTAATTTAGCTATTAACATTATTTCAAAAAATGGGAAGTGGTCATTGTATACAATGGGTGTATACATAATGAACTGTGCTATTTTTAATAATGAACCACATGTTTTATTCGAATTATTAGAATTATTTAGTTTTGCCATGTTTTAAAATGTTTTTTTATAAAATAGATAATTATAAGGTGATAAAAATTTACGAGGCCGACTGCCGCTTTTTCTGCCAGATTCTTTTGTTTCGAGTGAAAATGCATCGAATGAGAGTACACTTTTATTAAGATTTTAAATGTAAGGGAGTCGTATCTTAAATAATTATCACAATGAACTTATTTTAAAAGTTATCATAAACAAATTATGTGGTTTACAATAAATGGTTCGTTGTGCATTACATCAAAATGATTCATTGTAGACCACGTAATCTTTTCCACGATTACCTCCAAAATAATGCGATAAAATGATACAATAGAAAAAAATTGCTTACAGAATAATAAAGCCAAATGTGCACACAAAACAATTGCACAATGAAAAAAATAGCAGTTATAACAACAAAAACATAAAAAAATGCGAAAAGAAAAAAATTTACTTTGCGAACCAAAATTCTTAAAATATAATTTCACATGACCGTCCTTGGCGCGATTTGCCAGGCGACTGGGAAACCGAGGAGGGGTTCAAATGTGAGTCGCTGCATGATAACAGCGCAATCTGGTAACGTCACATTTACGAAATATCGCAATGATTCATAGTGTACTACTAGTTCACTGTTGGACTAACTATTCTACTATACAAATGTGCGCGTGTCCTATGAAAATCTTTTATTAATATTCATAATTAAAAATTTATGTACGTTCAAAGTTAATTATAGTTAATTAATATATTAAGTACAATATTTTTTAAGATCATAATGTGAATACACAACGAATCGGAAATAAAAGCTCTAAATAGTCAAGCTGATTCTTAGGTGCTATAAATAATTCCAGCGTGTGAATTTATATACTATATTATCATTTCTGAAATTAATTCATTTATACGAATATATATATTAGTTCAAAACTCGATCGTAGTGGCGCTTCGTATTTAAAGTAATGTTATTTAACATAAACGGTCTTGTTTCCAATCTTATTGGTTATATACTATAATATATATCTACTTCTGCAAACTAAATTTAATTTTCAGTCTCGAAACGCAATCATATCAGAACTAAAGAACTAAAGAATAATATTACAAGCTAAATTGACGAGCAAATTAATAATATTGATATTTATAGGCATCTTAGAAGATGTTAATGTGATGCTGATATACATCAAATCAGTAAATAATTTGATTGCAAAAAATATTATCTCAGCCGAAAATCAAGATCCTGGTTCAATCTCCGGTCGAGATAATACAAGTATATTTCTCATGTATGGTTTTCGCGTGCACTTAATGCGAGATATAGTTGTATTTTTTTTACTAACGGACCTAATGAATATAATAATATTTTGTGAAACATTACGATCTTGCAAATTCATCACACTTTATCCAAGAGATATCCTGCGAACATCCTTAAAACATTTACAGGATATAGGAATATCCTTTGAATATTTTTAGAATGTCTTCGTTGTATAAAAGTAATAGAATTGTTCCAATGATTACGGATAAAAAAATGTCTTTAAAACTACTAATTCCTATATCCTGTAGATGAATGTAGCAATATAATAAGGCGTTCATTTGAATCATGAAATTATATGACTCGATGTCCCGTTTAGCAACTAAACATCCCTGTGTTATAATAGAGATGCTACATAATATTAAGTATATATTAGAAAAATTGTTTTCTTTTAAAAATGCATATATCGGAAACGAAATAAAAATTTAATTATTTCGTTCTCAAATTATTTTTCAGGTAATAAACGATTAAAGATCTACAAGAAATATTTTTAAGCTTTCAAAGTAAAGAAATAAGTTTTGGGAATTAATTCTCTGATTTAATTCCAAGCGAATTTCATTTTTCAAATTTTGGAAGGAAAAAGAGTTTAAGTTTATAAAAAAAACGTTTTGCTAAAAAAAAGTCAATTCCGGATTAGAATCTGCGGACGAGAAAAGGCACTTCAACGACAAACTTTTGTTACACCCGATGTATATGCAAGCACTTACGTCATGTTTAAAGCCTATCGATATTCGATGCCACCACCTGCGTCTTGATAACATCCTTGATATATTTTCGAAGTTTTGGTTCGGAAGTCGAAGAAAACTATGTTGCCAATCGAGCTTATTTCCGTCTCGAGAAACGAAGACGAGGAATAAGAAGAAAGGCAAAAAGATGGAGAACAAGAAAATAAAATAAAGGAAAGTAAAAAACACATACGTATGCCGATGGAAGAGGGTCGAGAAAAAGAAGAGAAACGGGTAAAGCACGAACAGAACGCGGGCGAAGAATAACGAAGAAAGAGCGTGGGCGGGGATAAACAGGATAGAATATACGGGAGAAAGGGGAAAAAGGAAAGAAGGGAGGAGAGGGAAAGGATGCAGACCACGATTCAGCGGATTTTCAACGTAGCTGCACATCTCGCGTAGGGGTGTGCGACTCTTAATGCAGCGGAACCGCCCCCTGATGCCGCGCAGCCAATGGCGCGGCTGTCTCCGATGCGCGAGCTTGAGGGTTGTTAACGAAGAGTCGGAAATACCCCCCTCGTTACACTCTCACCCTTCCGTAACGTAGTGACGATTCATCTCGCAGTGCTCTCGCCATGTTCGCGCTGAACGAGTGGCCCGTTCTACTATAGTGAGGATCTCCATTGGAGTCGGCCGGTGAAGTCGCCGAGGAGAATCGTACTCTTCATTTCCGTAAGCAGTCAACCCTGCGAATCCAATTGAAGAAACGTTGCGGGATCAAGCGCGCGCGGTCGCTCATTATGGCGGGCCCATATTTGTCGCCTCTCGGGCCTCAAGCCGATCTGCTTACCGAGTACATGTTCGGGCGTCGTCGTCAGGTCAGTGTACGTTTCTCATAATTTCATTAATTTTTTTAATTTGTTGCTAGAGTTGATCATCATCATTGTTTATTAATCGAGTTTGATATACGATTTTTTGCTACATGATTCTTTGTGTGTGTGGGGGGATTCTCATTCTATATTCAAGTATTTATATACATTTAAATAACTCCACTTTCGAAGTATTCTTCGATATAAAAAAATCTAGATAAAATGTACGTGCCATATGAATATGAGCAATGAAACTCGCGGCTACAATTTGAACAGTCATGTGAAATTAATAACAAATTAATAACAAATTAGATTGGATGTACTTAGTGCTCACTGGTTCACATTATAGCCGTTGTATACAAATTTACAAATATATGTTTAATATATAAATAAAACAATGAAATCCTTAATATATTTTATTATTTACGTTGTTAAATAAAATCTGTATTTTATAATTCAAAATATTTGTATTTTACACAAATTTAACAGCTGTGATATGAATTAGTGCATCTAACTAATCCGCATTCGCTATTTGTATGTGCACGATGACATAAATGATATATATAGAAAATTATATATATTTATATTTATATATA
>NW_011627208.1:51451-80584 GCF_000204515.1 Acromyrmex echinatior
TACATAAAAAAATCATTTTATGATGTACAGGTTTGATGCGTATATTGGATTGGAGGAAAAGTTCTGCGGTACTTTGTTAGCTCAAAATTATATATACAATATCTTCGTTAAAGTGATCAAATTTAAATTTAAAAAAAGAGTTTTAAAGCGTTTCAAATCAAACGTCAAGAGTTTGAAATCTCTACTTTCGAATAGTTATTTTTTTGAATTTATGTGAGTTTTGTAATTTTGATATATATATAACTACGAGCTAAAAAAAAAGGAAAATTTTTCTTCTCACTTTGTGGATCTGTGTCATATGTCAAAAAAATTTGCGAAAATTTTTGACTATCTATATTGTGAAGTTTT
Organism: Acromyrmex echinatior; assembly: GCF_000204515.1. Next base: position 51,800 of record NW_011627208.1, read on the forward strand.
CCTTACAAAATCATTTTTTTTTATTTCTATGATGTTTTGTTCTTGAGTTATTCGCAAGTAAAAAGGAGCATTATGATTGCTCATAATTCCATTATAAATCGTATTGCAATTAAAAAAGCAGATTCTTAATGCTGAAACGTTGCTCTATCGAATAGTATCATGCTAATTTTTTTAATGTAACATATATAGAAATTTGAATTAAAAATGTGACATTACTGTTATTATATATAAATAACTATTGCGCAATGAAAAAAAGAAAGTAATATTACATTTTTTAGCTCAAATGTGTATATATCATATTTTTTAAGAAATAGGCAATTTCACTTGATTATAACTTTGAGAATCTTTTATTAATTACAGTATAATGATTTTTGACAGAGTTATGAGCAATCAAAATCAGAATCCTCTTTTATTTAATCCACGTGTAACTTGGTAACAAAAAGTCATAGAAACATTTTTTAAAATCGAACTTTTAGGAAAAACTATAAGCTTTCACGTCAGATAGTCGAAAATTTCATCAAATATATTTTGTATATAATTTTGAGTTAACAAAATTCCGCAGAACTTTTTCTCCAATTCAATACATCATAAACAAAATAAATTTTTGATATTTTATATCATAGTAAAATTTTAATTATATGAAATAGGTATTTATACAATTGTTAATTCCGTTGAATATTTATTTTACAGGTATATAATTGGATAATCTCACGAATTTTATATAATCAATAAAAAAGATTAGATAAGATTCAGATTTTCTTATTTTATAGCTTTATTTAGCGGAATTGATATCAGTTTTACGCAATTTTATTAAAATTGTTATAATTTTTAAAAAATTTTGTATCCTTTTCAATTTATTGATAAATAGAGTAGCAATAACTTATCTCACGTGTTAACATGATAACATCTACTAATTTTGAATGTAGGAATAAAGTTGCTGAAATCGCACCAGTCTCTAAATCACACTATCTCACCTAAGAATTTAATTATTATATTTACATATTTTCTTGGATTATTTGATAACTTCACGGTACTGCAACGCTGCTGCGTTACATTCATGACATATAGCTCAATAGAAGTGTTATTATTTAAGTAAATAAAAAAATCATTATAGCGTCCTAATAAAAAATTTTATCGTAAATGAATATACAAGGTGTCTCTGCATATAGTGCCAAAATTGCTATAGCGGTTTCAAAACATGAAAATAAATCGAAAATGTTTAATAAACATATGTTCGATTTCGAACGGTTTCGGAGTTACGAAATATTAAAGTAAGAAAACATAAATCGTAGGAAATGTTTATTTAATGTTGATTATTTAATGTTCGTTATTCTATTGTTCTGAATCCTGAATCTTTTTTTGGGCACTTATTATGGATATCGGAATTATTCCATTGGGAATAATTGAATAATTCTGATCAGCATCCATTTCGACCTTGTTCCATGATACATGCCTAGATTAGGGCCAATAGTCAGATCTTATATTCAAAATCGTCTTAAGTACAATCTTAAAAAGTCACGAACCAATCAGAGGGCTGTATTAGCATCTTAAGAAAATCTTGAAATAAAAACAGAATGAATACCGTCCTAGATCTTCCATTTGTGCCTGAAATGTAAATACATATATATTAAGAATCACGGGACATCACTTCACTTTACATTTCCTGTGCGAACATTTTTCCATGATCACTATCCTTATTGGATTGAAAGAGGCTAGTAGGTCTATTCTATAACTTTTAACAACAGTTCAGTATAGTATATATATTATATTGTCGTTGCGCAGCTTTTTTACCATGTAAAATAACGACATCCTTAGCTAGTAAAATTGTCGTTAAGAAGATAATCCAGGCCAAAATAGGCCTGGATGCTTTTATTAAATGGCCAACAAGTTCCGACCTCACACCACTGGATTCTTTTTGGGGCGAATGAAAGATCTAGTCAGTTCTAACAGAATGAGATTCAGAATGCGGAATAATTATAGTAACTAATAACGTTGTCGATATTATTCGCGAAATTTTAAATATTTGTCATCAAGTCCGAAATAATTTATTAATTTGTGCTAGAAGGTGTATCGAAGTCGACGAAGGAATTTTTTAACATCTTTTAAAGAAAAGTTTCAAATAGAATAACAAATTTTAAACAACATTTATTACGATTCATGTTTCTTTAGTTCAATATCCCGTAACTCTGAAGTCGTTCAGAATCGGACATCAAGCGACGCTAAGTGCATAAAAATATAAAACGGGCTGTTTGATCACTTAATGTGTGAATGTTATTGCGTATATGTTTGTGCCGTTGCCAAATTCGCGATGCTACACTGAAAGAAAAGATTGACTGAATATGACATAATATTTTTAATTGATTGTAGCAGTCAATTTCAGGTTGCGTTGAAATTACACGGTACGAAATAGGACTACGCCATTAAAGCAACCAATCAACGCTATTCCGCACTTTTCCATCACGCAAGTTTTGTGTGCTATGTTTACATGGTGCCTCAAGGATGCATCCAGAATGAATATAATTTAAATACTACTAATTTTATGTTAATAGTTTGCTTATTTAAATAAAATATAATTTATTAAAACAATTATCACTGTATTTAATATTTTACAATTAATATTTACAATCTTATATTTTTTGAACTGCTTTAACGCATTTACTATCATTTTTCCGCATTGTATGAACAGAGTACGCTAAAATTGCACGTAATGCGTCATTATTTTTTGATCTTGATATCTATATTTAAGCACTTAGATTTTGCTTCATTCGTCTTAACATTACGCGATTCCATCATATCAATCAGCATCAAATTATTTTAATCTCTCAAAATACGACGATTTATTACAAGAATACGATTTAGGTGACTATTTACGGTTTAGGACACAATGATGCACTCTATATTCCGCAACATCAAATGTAGCGTTGATTGGTTGTCTCAATGTTGCATTCTCTATTCCGCACCGTGTGATTTCACCCTTAGCTTATCGAAATCTTACAATGACATTGCGGCTAACCAAAAATTGGCTGCTGCAACTAAAAATTAACTGCTGCAGCTAATTAAAAATGCTATGCCATATTTTACCATCTAATTTGTTGCAGCAGCCCATCTTTTCTTTCAGTGTACCAGTAGTTTTATTTGGAACTTTGACATCAACAAACTTTAGATTAAAATTACTTCAGAAGCTAAAAGCACAATAAAAAATCTAAAAACACTTTTATTATATAATGTCTTTCGATTGCGACAAGTTCCAATAAAACTGATACAACCGAGATACCGAGAGATCAGGGCTATTATGAAAATTTTGCGATTCCAATCGGAAACACGAGATTTCAATTAATAAATTTCCGACCGCGATTCCGTTCATGTGTTTTTGCTATTATGATTTCCGAACGGAAATAGATTAAGGAAATAGAATAAGGAAATAGACTTTCCTTATTTTTCTAGATCAGGGTATCTATCATGGAAAGTCGGAATGGATTCCGATAGGAATTATTCCATTTTCCCTAGAAAATATAATAAAAATTTAGAGAATAATTGAACTGAAATAAATCGAACAGAACGCAAAGAAGAACGCAAAAACTTTTACGACCAATCACAATGTAAGTCTACAAGAAATATCGCTAAATTCAAAATATTCGATACTTATACTGTAACAGTACATAGCTGTAAATGAATTGAAAAGTGCTTTATTGAACATTTTTGAGATCCTGATAACAAGTCGCAGATGTAATTAAGATCCAAATGAATTAATAGACGTATTAATACATAATCTTTCCGATTGGAATTATCTATTTATTCCTAGATGGGTTATTATGGACAGTCGGATTGTTTCCAAATCAATCGGAAAATTTCCGACATCTCTCGAGTTGTCAAGTGTCGATTTCGATCGGAATGAAGACTAATCACGATAAGATGCCAATCGTTTCTTCCACCATACATTAAAAAAAAAGGTGACTAAATATGACATAGCATTTATTGACTGTTGCAGCCAATAAAAATGTTATACCATATTTTACTATTTAAATTGTTATAGCAGTCAATCTTTTTTTTTAGTGTAAAAATGACATTCTTTTGGAAGTTATATAAAATTGCTTCTCCCGTGACACTATTAATTTAGAAAAATTTATTTGAATTAAAAAAATTAATTGTAACGACAACATAACACGTATCTAATTACGTCGGCGTGACGTATTACAAAATTGCGTTTATAGCGCATTAAAATGCAATTACTATTGTTAATGTTGTTTGGTGAAATATTTTACTTTATTTTGCTGAAAATGTACGTTAAAGGTATATCCACACAAACTTCCATAACCGCATAAATGTATGCATAAAGAAAATTATTCAATCCCATTTCTCTTATAAAGTCGCACGAAAAATTATGTAATTGGATAATTTTCTTTATACATACGTTTTATGCAGCTATACAAGTGTGGATATATCCACGTTTTTAGCTATCATATTGATGCAATCGGACATTTTATTGAGATTAATTATTTTTACTGCATCGTTATTGGTCGTTATTAATCCATTTTCCTATTCTTCCCTTTTCGCTTAAGTTTATTCCTATCAAGAGAAATAGATAGAAAGCTCATTCCGCTCGTAAATCACAATAAAAGAAACATGAACAGAATCGCAGTCGGAATGTCGCGTTTCCGATGGGAATAATTAGACAGTTTAGCTACAGCAACTAAAAAATCAGTAAAATTAGGCTTATTTGACGCGTTTTTGTACGAAATGAATGAATCTGGAAAAAAGTATCGCTCTGCCCCGCAAACTAAAATATTAATTGTTAAAGTTAACAGATATTCAAGTTAGAAAATCTGTCACATCCCAGACAGCACATAACATTAATAAAATGTATTTGAACGTTCTAAGAATATTTGTACATTTTTAAAATGTTCTATGGACATCTTTAGAAGTTTGGTGCTGTATGGGATTGATAATATAGAAAGTTACGCAATTCTATTCTATAAATACAATTTTTTTGTTTTAAAAACAAATTCTCTGTTTTAAAAGCACAAATTCTCTACCTTAAAAATGTGTTGAGATACCAGAAACTTTCCGATCGACTCAGAAACAATCGGACTGTCATAATAACCCATCTAAGAATATCTAGGGATAAACGGAATAATTCCGATCGGAATCCACTCCGAACATTTTCATAATAAATGCCTTGGAATTCTGAAAAGGGGCCATTCCAGATTTTTCCAGTATATACGTATGACACGTACAACACCTACGATAATCGATTCTGTCCCTGGAAAATTTCACAACCTGAGAAGTGACCACTTTTCTGTATTAATGCTCGCAGTCCATGCACGATTAATGATACAACCATACGACTAAAGCCTAAGGATCTGAATACAAAAATTGTCGTAACATTTACTTAGAAACTTAATTTCTAGATGTAAGTAACGCATAAATTTTGGCATATGGCATATGACTTATTAAACCGTCTCTTAAAATATTTTTCCGGCTACAATTGCGTTAGAAAATTAATCGCGTATACGAATATGCCACTTAGCGCGTGCTCTCTGAAGAGAGAAACTTTTGAGTTAAGACTTTTAAATATTCAGATATCCGAAATCGATTCTGATCCGAGAACTCAAAACCGTATTATTCGGATCCGCGGATCTGAATTTGGATCCGGATCTAAATTCAGATTCGGATCTAAATTTGACTTCGGATTCATGTCCAGAAAGAAAGAAAATATCAAAGTATTTAATAAATTTTAACATACATTACTTTTTAAATAAAAATTCAATTTTGATTTAGATGTATAATTGAAGAAAAATGAAATTAAAAAATATAAATATAGATTCACACAGAATTATACAAACACTTAAAATCCAAATAGACCGTTTAAGGCATTTGTTTCTATAAGTTGTGTTTCTCACATATATATCCTATGAGATTTAATATTGTTTATAAATATAAATGTTTAGAACAGACTCTCAGTCTTAAAATAGTAATAACAAAGATGTACAAGGTTAATAAGAGAAATATTTGTATTTCATTTTTACACTCAGATTAAATAAGTGTATAATATAATATACACTTTAATATACACTTAGTCCGCACTAATGCAACAAAATTCGCTATAAATTTGCTACGAATTCGGATCCAAATCTGAGAACCGGATCTGGATTCGAGTTTTACTATTCGGATTTTAGACATTCGGATATCTTAGAAAATTCGAATTTCCGAATAACTCGAATTTGAAGCATCACATTTATTCGTAATTTGGATAAACGGATATCCGAATAGCTTTAAATCCAAATCAATCTTAAAGCTTTACTTTTGAGGCAAACGTTCACACGCATAAATGACGCATATCTGTCTGCACGAACACTAGTCCGTACTGAAGATAGTTGAAATGTGGCAACAGCATGTTCTTGTCTCGCTACTCGGCGTGCGAGAAGGAGAATTCTACCAAATCACAAATTTAAACTCTAATTCAGAAACAGCACCACTAAGCCTCCCCATTTCTTTATGAGTTTTCTATGATATTTCTACATTTATTAATTTTTTTAATCTGTAGAAGATTTTCGCTGCAAAGTACTTCGGCAAGGCTTGGTATAGGAGTTTACATGTTAAAAGCTGAAACTTTGAAGATTATTATCTTCATTTCAGCATCACTAGGATCTTTGAAATTTTCACCATATATAGATAAAATTATTTTAAACATAATAGATTTAAAAAAAATTCTAAATTTCAAAAAAATCTGCAGAAACTCAATTTCTCAGAGAAATACCTTAATAAGTTGTACGGCAATAAGTTGTATGTCATACGTGAAAGCTTATGCGTTACTTACGTCTACAACTTAAGTCTAATTGTAAGTAAGTATTACAATTCTTATGCTCAGTCCTAAGTTCGCTTACAATCATATTTAACATAAAGACAAAATAATCTGAATTTTCGGAAATTTTGAATAAGTATTATAAATACAGTGGATGTGAAAGAAATTTTTTTAACAGTATGCATTATTCGAGAGAAGTAATGAGAGATATAAGAAGCATTGGTTATATTTTAATCCCAAGCAGCGTTTGCAAAGCGCTAAAAAAGCGATCGTATGCGCTTTTCTAGCGCTTCGTTAAGCGCTGTGTGTTACTTGAGATGTTTTAATAAAATGGAGCAAATATAGTAAACATTAGGATTGACGATTATCTGTTTATCCGGGTAGCGGGATATCCAAGATAGAAATATCCGATTGAAGCGGATTTCGGATCCGAATCTGATTGAAACTGTTTAGATATCCGAACCATTAAACTTTAATGATTTAACCATTTATTATTCGGATTTCGAATCTCTCAATATCTTTCTCTATATATACAGGGTGTATATATATATATAAAGTGTGAAAAAAGGGCGAAAACCAATGAGACCAAGAAATAGAGAAGCAAAAAAGCGAGAGAAAAATTTTATGTATTTATTTTATTTATATATCTGTTAATATAGGCCAAATATACTTTTACATATTAATATAATTTTAATTAACTAAACAAATCATGTTTTTATTAGTATTAATAAAGTGCAATAGTTATATATAGTTTGTGAAAAATAAGGGGGTGTCGCTTTAGAAGACCCATGTATCGGCGTACTTTCCTCTAATGAAGTCTGTAATTTAATCAGAAACTGGATTTATGAAATAATGAATTTGAAAGATTGAATCCGGATAGATTCGAATATACTCTGCGCAGAATATTGTACTTCAATATTTGGATATAGAATCTGAAAAATATCATTATCCGGATATTCGGATACACGGATATTTACAGATCCGAACAAAATTGTCAATCCTAGTAAACATATTATATATGTATGATATATGATATTTATAATTTATTATTTTACATTTAAATATTGTTTAGAATCGTAAATCATTTCCGTTTCTATTTTAGTATTTTTCTCCCACATCTCTATGGAAAAGATGGTGGCAATAAGGTGAGAATCTTGGCGTGGAGTATGAGAAAACGTAAATATTATTTAGCAACTCTATTAGGCTAACATTATGACATTTCAAATAAATTTCTTTTTCTTTAAAAGTTTCATAAATGACATTGAACAAAAAGCAATTGCTCTGAGTATTTTTATTATATTTTTCAGAGATTATATGGTCTAGAATAAACTCATACTACTAGGTGAAACTTATGTAAAATTTAAAAAATGATTTTTTATGGATTTATTTAAATGGATTTATTTAAAAAATGGACATATATAAAATGGACTTATATAAAATAATAAATTATAAATATCACGTATCATATGATATGTTTACTATGTTTTAATACTCCATTTTATAACATTAAAATATAAAAAAAATTCAATAAAGAATAACGGTAATTAAATAAATTAATAATATAATATAGAGCTACGAACCACTTAAGTTATTATGTAAGTAAAAATATTTATATCAACAATCTGAATTTTGTAATAGACATTTTGACAATAATGATTTTAACAAAGTTACTGGTAATTACGCAAGATGTTCACAAATTAATATAAAAATAGTAGTAGTTACCGATAACTTTTTAAAAATTATTTAACATTGAAAATGACCCAATAAGGGTCGAAATATCCGTTACAAAATTTAAATTGTTGATATAAATATTTTTACTCACATAATAACTTGAATGGTTCATAGCACTACATTATATTACAATATTAATTTATTAAAATATAACCAATGCTTCTTACAACTCATCGTATTATATATACTGTTAAAAAAATGTCTTTCATATCCATGTATTTATTTATTTATTTAAAATTTCCGAAAGTTCAGATTATTTTGTCTTTATGTCAAATATGATCGTAAGCAAACTTAAGCTTTAGTCATATTGTTAATCATGCATGGACTGGGAGCATTAATATAGAAAGGTAGTCACTTCTCAATTTGTGAAAATTTCCGAGGGACAGCATCGATTACCGTGAGTGTATATATGTACTATATGTAAAGCATTTTGTCCATTAAATTGCTTTTCACAATGTCTTCATTTAAATAATATTACATTAAAATTAGCAGTATAAGTATACATTAATGTACGTACATATATAATAACCTTTAAAAAACAAAAAATATACAGGGTTGGCTATATTCGACGGAAAGATGTTTTTTTTTCAATCATGGGAAAAAAACACATTTTTTGCTGTTCATTTTAAAAATCATTTAATAGGGTTCAAGGTGTTTCCGTCGAATATGACCAACCCTGTACACCAAGTGCACAAAAAAGGTATCAAATATTACATTCTTTTTAATAAAATGCGGATACGAAATAAATGCAATTAAATTAAAGTATTTCATAATACGCAAAACGTATAAGATAGATTGAAAGATAGATTTTAATAGATAGATTGACTAAAATGATCAATTGGATTATAATGAAGAAAAAACTTGTGTGCCTGAGTATATTTTGCAGATATGCACAATATATGAAAACAGTAATTCAACAAAGAAAATATGTTAATAATTGCTTACTAATCTTCTAAATTCGTTATCAAAAACATTTATATCTAAATACTTAGATACAGAAATATTAAAGATAACGAATTTACAAGAGTAAGCAATTAACGTCTCTTCTTGTTGAGATCGTTTTTATATTGAATATTTACAAAATATTGTATGTAATAATCTTTTTATTAATTCATATTGCAAATAATTTCCGTACAAAACATATTGGTCCTAGAAAATTGCGTTTTAATATATTGGGTGGATCCATATAGTCGTTCGGTTTTTGTTAGTAGTGCAAATTTTTTCCAAATATCTCCGGTTCTGGTTGCTTAATCGGGCAATCCAAATATGTTTTGGAAAGGTGACAGTCCGCTCTTTTTATCTGTCAAATTTGGTTTCATTGGCATTAGTTTTATTTGTGTTACAAGCCTGTGAACATGTCGGAGAATAAGGTGCATTTTCGGCATATTTTACTTTATTACTTCAAGAAAGGCAAGCGAGCTGCGGAGGCCCACCGAAAGATATGCGGCGTATACGGGGACGATGCCTTAACAGAACGTGCCGCTCAGAAATGGTTTGCCAAATTTCGTTCCGGAGATATGAGTCTTGAAGATGGATCCCGCAGCGGTCGGCCCACAGAAGTTGATTCGAATGATATCAAGGCACTGGTTGAGCAAGACCGGACGCTAAAGCGAGAGATTGCGGAGACACTTAAAATAGATTATGGAACCATTCAAAGACATTTGCAACAGCTTGGCTACGTGTCCCGCCTCGATGTTTGGGTGCCGCACAAGCTGACCGAGGAGAATCTGGCCAACCGCATGTCCATCTGCAATTCACTTCTAAAGCGGCACGAAAGCGACCCGTTTCTCAAACGAATAGTGACTGGCGACGAAAAGTGGATCATCTACGACAACATAGTGCGCAAGAGATCATGGGGAATCGCTGGCGAGCCGCCGAATGTCACCCCGAAGGCCGGCCTGCATCCGAAGAAGATTTTGCTATCCATATGGTGGGATCATCGTGGTGTGCTGTTTTACGAGCTGCTTCCTCAGGGAAAAACGATTGATTCGAAGGTCTACTGCACGCAGCTAACGAAATTGAATCAAGCATTGCGACAGAAACGTCCAGAACTGGTCAATCGCAAAGGTGTCATATTCCACCATGACAACGCCAGACCCCACACCGCAATAATCACTCAGCAAAAACTCCCAAACTCCCTCAACGGGAAATCGTTCGCTGATCAGACAGCTGTAAAAACGTACCTCGACCGATTTTTCGCCTCTAAGCCTCAGACCTTCTATGAGAGCGGAATAATGAAATTGTTGGAAAGATGGCAAGAAGTCATCAACAAAAACGGAGAATATATCATTGATTAAAATTTATTCTTTGTGAAAAAAACTTGTTTCATTTTAGCCTTCAAAAACCGAACGACTATATGGATCCACCCAATAATTTGGGCACGCCAAGTTTTTTCTTCACTATAATCCAATTGACCATTTTAGTCAATTTCAATCTTATATATCTTATATATCTTATATATCTTACGTTATGAAATAATTGGCTAATTGCATTTATGTCGTATCCGTTTTTTTATTAAAAGGAATGTAATATTCAATTATTATACATTTGGTATGTATCTTTTTTTATAAAGATTTATTTCAAGTATGTTTATTAGACTTCATTTTCTTGTTTATTAGACTGTTTTCACGTATTAAAATCATTGTAGCAGTTTTGGCATTATATGCAGAAACACTCTGCATATGCGTATATATACATACAGAGTGTCCGGTAAGTTTTGACAAAGCGCAAAGTGTGTAGATAAAACGGACTAAACTGAGTCAAAAAGTTCTGTACCATTTTTGCAATTTTTGCAATTAACAAATAGTTAAGATATTAATTATTAAAAATCACTGAATATTAGTATTCAATAATTTTTTACTCAAATACTATCAACTTTACAAAAAAAACAGCAAGATATAAAATTGTTTACTTTCTTCTCATAAAGCTCAGAGAGTTTTTTTAAAAATCACCGAATATTAGTTTTCAATAATTTTTCCTCAAATACTATTAACTTTACAGAAAAATTGCAAGACATACAAATTGTTTACTTTCTTCTTATAGAACTCTAAGAATTCTTTCAGAATTTTTTATCAACTTTTTAATACTGTATTTTCTTATTGAAAACTATTTTTCCAACATGAGAAAATACGATATTATAAAATTCTGAAAAAATTCTGAAAGAATTCTTAGAGTTCTATAAGAAGAAAGTAAACAATTTGTATGTCTTGCAATTTTTCTGTAAAGTTAATAGTATTTGAGGAAAAATTATTGAAAACTAATATTCGGTGATTTTTAATAATTAATATCTTGTTAACTATTGTGAAAATTGTAAAATGGTAGAGAACTTTTCAACTCAGTTTAGATCCTATGTGAGAGTTTTATCATTACTTATCAAACACACACATATATATGTATATATATATATATATATATATATATATATATATATATTTGGTGATTCACAAATATATATAATTATATATGAAACATGTCCAATGTCCATATATGTTCAATACATCTTTCTTTTGTAAAATTACCGTTTAGTATTAAAAATAATAATGTATAAGAAAACATCAAAAATAATTAAAAAGATGATTTTCAAATTGTTTTACAAAAGAAGGTTATTATTATCTCAAAAGTTATTATTGTCTTACAAGGAAAGATATCCAGTTTTAGTTTTAAAAAAGTAATGGTTAAAAGTCATAGTATTCTACTTCCTAACTAAAATGAGTATGGAAAGGAGGATATTAAAAAAGTCCGATTTTGGTCCTCTTGCGAAACCTTAGTTAACTACAAAAAGTTGTTGTTGGGATCCATATTAAATAGTAAAAATAGTTAATATCTCAGAAATGCGGGGAAAGTAGATTTTTTTTGTTATATGTGTTTCGTTTTGTAAGTCGAATTTTTATATATCACGTTAGAACTTATCATTTGGATATATTGTAAAATTGGATATATTGTAGAATTGGATACATTGTAAAAGTTTCTTATGATAATAGGTACTTAGAAGTTTTAAAGGTTGCTCATCACGATTCTGTTATTAAACATAGCAAATTATGAAAAGTGGGAATCTAAAATGACGCCTTCGACATTCAGTTTTATACGTAAAGTTGCAATAATCGAATTTTTTATCAAAATGAATCTGAGCATGCTGTGTAAGACAAGTTGAATATGAATCTGTTATTAAGTGTACAAATAAGTTTCCGCCGTTTTTAATCAAAAATTAAGCATTTACTGTGAAAGAATGATACATAATGTTTTATTGATGTAAGTCAAAATGTAAGTGCAAGTTCTTTTTGCGTTTGGCACGAATCTTCATTCAATAATGCTTCCAATTCCGCGTCTTCGTACACTTTCAGCCTTCCGCTACGTTCTTTGTCTTCGACGTCAAATTCACCGTTCTTAAATTTTTGAAACCATTCATGACAACTTCTCTCACTTAAGGCAGCCTCACCATCGATTGCTTCTACAAGCAATCGATGAGCCTCAGTTGCAGATTTCTTTAAATTAAAGAAGTAAATCAAAAGTTCCCGCAAATGACGCTTATTCGGCTCAAAACTCGGCATTTTCGCACAAAAAAAAATATATGATGCTGATACAAAATCGCTAGTATTTCAAGGTTATGTTGTTGACAGATGTCCAACCTTGCGATATAATGTTTTATATCAGACAATTTTAACCATAGCTTGCTAGTGGCGGCGTCTTTTGTCAAACGGCGGAAACTTATTTGTACACCTAATAATTAAATGCTGGCGAATTCAATCAATGATGGCGAATTCAAAATAGCCTAATTCAAAATGTTTATGCTTGATTAAAGTTATATAAATGTACTTCATATAATAAGATGAACGACGGCTATCTTTCGACGTTTTCTATTGCGCATTATTAAAGTAGGATTAAAAAAAAATTAAATTAAAAGAAATTCTAAAAAAAATGGTGGTACTAGACAGCTGGTAATTATTTGTTTCATCACTATCATTCAAATCGCTTGCTTCATCACCACCATTGATCGAGATTCAATTTATTTTCTTTTCTATTCCACTTACGTATATGTATTACTCATATGTAGAAAAATAAAAAAATTTTTTTTTAAATTACGAAAAAAGTGTCATTTAAACCCATTTTCAGAGCCGATTATAGTAGATTTTAACTCCATTCTCCTAACAAATATCAAATTTTCCAAGCAAATAATATTAATAGTATTCATTTTAGTTAGGAAGAAGGATATAACTCCTAACCATTACTTTTTCAAAACTAATTAGACATGTGGGTAACTTCCCTTGTTAAAAAAAAATTAAGTTTTAAAAAATTAAGTAAATTATGTAAAAGAATTGCTCATATATATGTTTATGAATGTTCATAGATGTTTATGTATGTTTATGTATATATTTATGTATATATTTCTGCATAAGAAATTTTTTATTGGTTGCTGTTTTTCAACGTATTTCATTGTAGAATTGCAGAAAATATAAGTTGAATAGCCTGAATTTTGATCATTTCTTACGATTAGAATACTATTAAAATTAAATTAATAGGGTTGAAGTTTGCTTGACATTCTTGTTTGCAGATAAAATAAATATACGTTTACAAACTGCTCTAGTTTCGAATCATCAGTAGTCTCCTAAATTGTTCCATAATTTAATCTCCTAAATCGCACGTTGCCTAATATTTTTACATTTGTCTTTGCGTTTATATGTAAGTTTAATATTTTATCAATGATTATTATTTATTATATACGTCCGTTTAATTCGGATCAAATAATTTGTCATAGATAACTTGATAATTATAATGAAAATACGCTTGGACATCATAATTTCCTTACATCTACATTACAAGACACGACCATATGTCGCACAATTCGTTTTATTAATTTCAATTTTTAAGATGATCAAGAATTTTTAATTGAATGAATTGTATTTTAATGATTGTTTTGCGACATTAAGACGGATCTGCAGTTAAGATCGAAACGTCTATTGTATATTATGTATTAATTATAATATGTATTAATAAATGTATTCATTACATACGTATGTATATCCAGTGTTTGGCTCTCAAGCATTATCAGTCTTTGATTTTTATATTTCTTACATTTTTATTCTATTTATTATTATGTAAAAATGTCTATATAAATTTAATGAAGTGTTTATTTTGTTTCACAGAAACTCAAATTATTTCCTGAAATTATCATGTGTTTTGGAAATTATGAAAAATATATTCTAGAGTTTTTAATAGCATAATAAAATATAATTTTTCTCTTTTCTTATGTAAAAGTTATTTTCCACATTATAACGTTTTAAATAAGGAATTTCAGTAGGGTGCAATTTAGATAACTTCCTTTTTATCAAAATCTTATCATACTGAAAAAATTCTTTAAAACATTAAAATAATGTAAAAAAATTATGAAAAAATTACATTAAAAAAGGGTAGTTTGTTATGCTATAAAAAGTTTAAAAATATTCTTCATAATTTCTGAGTTACAAGCTTTTATGTGAAAAGTTATGACTTCGACAATCTCTTGTCCTATATATCTTTTAATTTTAATATTTTAAGATTTTTCTTAGAATATTGTAAGTACATTAATAATAATATCACTATACATGGTGACATAAGAAGGGCCATCTTTATGCAATAACATGAATATGATTTCTTGATTAAAAGCTGTGAAATAATTTAATGTATCGAGTTCTTGAAGTTCGTGACATATGTAACAGTCAGATCTTTGGAACTTTTTCAAGCAGAGACGCAATCGGACCACGTTCACACCTCAACAGCTTCAAGAATTGGAATCTCTTTTCCAGAAAACGCATTATCCCGATGTTTTTCTCAGAGAGGAAGTCGCACTTCGGATATCACTCTCGGAAGCACGTGTTCAGGTGAATCTTCTTTGCAATCATTTCATTGTTTTATTGATTTCACTTAGTTTTTTAAGTGGCTTTTCTGTTTTCACTTAAAAAAACTTTTGCTAACAATTACGTAAATCTACTTAATATCAATTACATTACAGATTTTACTACAATTGTTTATTGATAAACAAAATACACTGTATAAAAAAAAACTAATAAGTAAATTAGAAAGTAAATTAAAAAGAATTTAAATGAAAAAAGAAATTTAAATAAAAACATTTTATTTAAAATTTATATTTTTACTAAAAATTTGTATTCTTTAATTTCTTAATAAAATTTTATCTAAAATATTTTTTTCTAAATTAAAAATTTCTTTTGAAGAACAATTTTATTAATCAATAAAAAGTTTTGGTTTACATCGTTTTGAGATTACGATAAATTCAAATATTTTTACTTCCTCTACTTGTCAGAAAAACAACCCTTTTATTCAGAAAATTAACCAAGGTAAAACCTATCTTCATCTTTCCAATGAAAGATTGAAAACTTACAATTTCGAAGTCTACGAAATACGGTTTTCCAATAGGTTGCTTCATTCCCTAAAACCGTTCACTAATTAAAGCTCAAACACACTGTTTGCAGGAAATACACGCGGTTTATTTTCATTCACTCTCTTTTCAGATTAACTTACTAATGCTCGTAATCGCGGTATACCTAATTTTTCATTAGTTATGCTGTTATTTCATATATTACCATATAAACACATCGGCAAAATGTGATCATTTATAACAAAATACCAATAGAAATAAGTTAAAATATGGGAGAACATGAAGTATTATATATATAGAAAACAGAATTGAATCGTTAAATTTTCTTCTAATTTAACGCGTAATTATACGAAAATAGATCAGAGATGAATGTATTTTCATCAAAATTCTTTTATTTTATTTTATATATAATACGCGCGAATCAATTTCCCATGTATGTCTAATTATTTCATTTACTGATTTCAATTATTCATTGACGGATAAACAAAAAATTGCGACGTGTTATACATCGTGTGTTTCGAATATCTTTTACGAAAAAATAATCCTTATCTCTATTTTCAGATAGCAAACTGACTCTATTATGTCAAATTGACAACAAAATATTTTAAAAATATTTATTAAAAATATTTTATCAAAATGACAAACGTCAATTTTCTACTTGGATTGCTTTTATTAATTAATAATTTCTTTTTTGTTTGCAATCAGTAAAATAAATAAAAAATGTTGTTCAATTACAGATATAATTTCACAAATACATGTTCGGGAAAATTTTTATTTAAAACTCGTAGAGAACAGATTATCCAATCAATCAGTGACCGATACGGATTGTTCAAGCAATTAATTTTCTTGCGATTTCAAGTGTAGAAATCAGAGCAATGGCTTTCAGTCGGATCAAGTTCGCACAGATGTTTCGATTCATTAATGATATCAGAAATACGAACAAAACTGGCTCGATCGTATCACAAAAGCCTTACGTACATCTGGCTGCGATAGAGGCTATTGCGCGGAGACCATTGTGTGTAAACGATTAAGCGAATGCTGATGAAACGGCTGGGCGAATTTGTAGAATATGAGACCAAGTACGAGAAACTTGGAAGTTTATTGAGAGTAAATTCGATTAATGCCTTCGAATCTTTTCATCCGCGAATCTCGTCAGAGTGTGTTAAGAGGATCTGAAAGTCATTTATTTTACCAACTAAATGTAATAATTTTTGTAAAACAATTACTTCTTTCCATTTTTACAGATTCGAAAATCCTTTTGCAAGATTAAAATATACATATACCAATTAATACATATCTGTGGAGTTTAAGCCAAGAACGAAAAAAATTGTTAAAATTAATATCTTTATTTATTTCTTTATGGAATACCGTTTTGTTATTTATTAGTAATGTAATAATATCAAAAGAAGAAACTATAATGACATCTTGTGGAAAAAAATATTTTCTTCAATCAGTTATTTCTTATTTAATGTTTTGTATTTACATGATTTAATAAATTATAGCATTTATCCTTAACAAAATATTCTATTTAATGTATTTTGTAAAGTGTAGTAAAAAATATTTTAATATATCTTGTTTAAAATATAAAGTTAAAATTTATTTTACGATATCAGTAATAATGCATTTAATCAATATTTCTTTCAAAATATATGTTATTGTGAACATAATTGTATTAATTCATGGCTTTCTTAAAAAAATATTTATTTTATATTAGGTGTTGGAATTAATTCGTAGCGTTTTTTAATGAAAGAATGTTATTTATTTCACATGAGCATTAAAAAATACATTAATGAAAGTACTTCCCATCACTTGTAAAACGCTACGAATTAATTCCAACACCTAATACAATTATCAGAGTATTGTAAAAATTCATTATTTTCCGCAAATGTCACTTAATTATAATAATCTGTTTCATTGAACATCGGTTTTTTTTCAAATTATTATTACAATGTAAAAATTACTGATTTTATGCAACTGTTGAATAAATTTTATTTTATGTGATAGTCATGTATTGCTTAAAATGGTACACATGTATCGCAATAAATTTCTTAATCATCTTGGCTATCTGTTATAGGCGAGATTTTTATCCATAACATTCTTTGCACCATACATATTTTACTTACAGTATTTATTTATATTAATTTGTTTAATAGAAATGAATACACATCACGTTCTTTCAGTTATTGAAAGAAAAATTTTGGAATCTATCAAATTAATTAAAATGAAGAATTTTTTGAAGCTACACAAATAATTTTTGAAAGTAAAAGGATTTGTAATGTGATTAGCAAAGATTAGCAAAGATTATTAATACTCTAAACAACAGTTGTGAATAAAACAAATATGTAATGATAATTTTAATCAAAATATTATCAACAACAAATCTTATGTTACATCAAGATTAAATAATTTAAGTAATTTACCCACAACACAATGATATTTTGACAACGTATTAAAAATGTGCATATTGAACGTTCCGTACGTATTTTAAATATCCGGATTAGAGCTTCAAACATCTTTAGAACGTTTCAAAGACATACAGTGTTACTTTTATCCCAAAAATATTTTTTTTAAGAATACAGAGTACCAAAATTGGACTTATTAAAAATATTCGGCGAATTCTACTAGAGAAAGGAGGGAGTCTTCTCGACAAGAAATTGAATTGGAATTTTGAACTCAATTAATTTTATTCAATTAATCTATGAGTAGAGAGAGGGGGAATGAGGAGAGGATGGAGGGAGGGAGGGAAGGAAGGGAGAGAGAGAGAGAGAGAGAGAGAGAGAGAGAACACCAAACACACACACACACACACACACACATATTTCGACATATATGTTACATATATTTTACATCTATAAACATCATTTTGTGGGCATTACTGGACTTTGTGTATAGGAACTCTAGATATATTTAGGCTATACAAAAAAAAGAATATAACGCTCGAATATTTGCACAGCAAAACCAATATATCATTCGACAAACGACCAATAATCGAGCCCATTATGATGTTCAAATAATCCTAATTAATATAAAATTTAATTATTAAAAGGAAAAATACATATGTTTCGACTCACAGAATCATCAACAGTTCATTACATAAAATTTCTTTACTTAGATTCTATAAAAAAAGAGTGGATAATAATCCATACGGCCTGCCAAACAGCGACCTCAATCAAAAACCATGCAGTTTAATGGAATAAATTATTGACACACTATGTCTGCAATAAGACAATCAAATGTAAAGTTCATAACCAAATCCTCGTTACAAACAAGAATCAGCTCAATTAAGTCCAATAAAATTGTGATCGTAAAAATGATCTAAATCATATAAAATTTTTAAAAAGGAACAATTATTTAAAAAGTCCAAAATAATCGTGAACTTACAGTCATAATAAAACCAGCAATTTAGAGAAGAGAGATTGTCTGGCAGTGATTTATCCAGTGTTGTTACAATTATCATGTCCTAATGATAATTAAGAATACAAGCTTATTACAAATATAGGTAACATAAGTAGACTTCGCAAACAATATTGTGTGTAAGAATTAGCTATATTTTATTATTCGAGAGTTCTCTTAAGATGTCCATCTAACATTTCGATGTCTTTTATGCAATTGATTCCATTAGCTCTTTAACATGAACCTTGAACATGAAATTTTTCTAATCATTCTTTAATAGTTATGCTCAATTTCTAAATTTTTTTAATAACAATTAAAATTAGAAAAGGCTCCAAAGATTAAATCAATAAAGGAGTATAAAGCCAATGAGAGCCGACATAATTGTACGTGTGTAATCAAAAATAATATATTAGGTGTTGGAATTAATTCGTAGCGTTTTACAAGTGATGGGAAGTACTTTCATTAATGTATTTTTTAATGCTCATGTGAAATAAATAACATTCTTTCATTAAAAAACGCTACGAATTAATTCCAACACCTAATACATGTCAATCATCAATTACAAATATTCTAAAATATTTACATTTTCCCAATCAATTTTCCATATTGTGGTCATTAAAATGTGTTCCATAAGATATAACCAAAAGTCTTGTTGGATCATATTTTATGTTATTAGTGCTCCTTAAGCATCATTCGCAAATGCCTTTTTGTTTGGTCCACATATGACATATTGCAGTTTTTATAGTTGATTTTGTAGATTACGTGGCTATTACAAATTGATACCGTTTTATCTTTCCAAGCTTTAATAAATTTATTGAGCTTATTAATAACCCGGAAGTCAGTGATAGTTATAGATTTATTGAAAAAATTGAAGTTATTATCTTTAAGATACCTTTAATAAATGGAATGGTTACAAAGTCTTTTTTTTATTTGAGTTCTTCTTCTAATTTTTTACTGTGGGATTGAGATCATTTAAAAATTAAGATTTATTAACAAATAAATATTTTAGTCTTTTATTTATAACATTGAAAACTAGATCTAGAGGATAACCAAAAATGTTAAAGGATAACCAAATCTAACAAAATGTTAACGAACAATTCTATTTATTTCTTCTTGTAAAATAATGGGTGAGATAATAGAATGGTACGATCTAATAGGTTGTAAATGAATCCTATTTTTTGACAAATAGGATGATTCGAAAAGAACGATAAATATTGTTTTTACACGTGCGGATAATAAAGGTAATGTCACGTTTACATTAGAGAAAGAAGTGTATTTAAAAAAAGTAGAAGACGTATTAAAAGACAAAAATTCTTATTCCACAATAAAGAAAAATCCAGAAATCCTTAGAAAGGAAAGTAAATGCTAAAAAAATGGGAAGAAAAGGATTTATATTCAATAGAGAATATCTTTGCATAAAGTCTAGCGATGCTCCATTTCCAAAGGCTTATGCATTGCCTAAAATTCATAAAGTAAATATTCCGTTTAGGATTATTTTCTTCAATTGGTATTATATTATATGAGTTGGCTAAATTTTTGGAGATAATCATCTCAGACAATATTCCTAGAGCGAGAGGATATAGAAGTATGATTCGAACTCTACAATAAACTTTCAAGCGTCAATGTGGGGGAATCTGACATACTCGCTTCATTAGATGTTACATCTCTTTTTACAAATGTCTCATTGAAATTGGCCATTGAAGAGAAAAGATGGATACACATTCAAAATTACACTAAATTACGGAAAGAAGAATTTATATATACTGTAAACTTTGTATTGTCTTCAACTTATTTCACGTTTAATAATTTGAATATAAACAGACTTATCGAACACTAATGGGTCCTCCCTTATCACTAGTCATTGCAGACATAGTTTTGAAAGACTTAGAGAAGAATGTATTGAGCGTTAGACTTGCTCATCTATTACAGATATAGTTGACGATATTCTACTTATTTGTCCTAGGGAGACATTAAGTAACATAGGAAATTTAATAGTTACATAAACGTTTAAAATTTACTGTGGAAGTTGAGGATAACCATGGTTTCAACTTTTTGGAATGTCTATAATTAACATTGACAATAAAATTATAATTGACTGATTCCATAAAGAAATTCTTTCAGGAAAATGTCTATTGTTTTTTTCAACTCATTCTACTTGCCAAAAAATAAGATCCATTTACAACTTATTAGATCGTGCCATTCTATTATCTCACCCGTCATTTTACGAAAAAAATACAGAATTGTGCGTTAATATTTTGTAAATAACATTTTGTAGATTTTGTAGATATTTTGTAGTCTAAATCTAATTTTCAATGTTATAAATAAATGTGACTATATTATTAATTTGTTAATAAATCTAAATTTTTTTTAATAATCTCAGTAGAGAATAAGGAGAAGAATTTAAATCAAATAAAAAAAGATTTCTAATTATTCCATTTATTAAAGGTATCTCAGAGGTAGTAACCTCAATTTTCAATAAATCTACAACTACCGCTGGCTTCCGGGTTATTAATAAGCTTGATAAATTTAATAAGACTCAAAAAGATAAAACGGAATCAGTTTGTAATAGCCTCATAATAAAATCACCTATAAAAACTGCAATGCGTCATATATGGGCCAAATAAAAAGGCAAATACAAATGAGACTTAAGGAGCATATTAATAACATAAAATCGATTTTCGATTATATCTGAATTACACATTTTAAATAATAACAATATGGATTGGGAAAAAGTACAAATTTTAGAAATTGGATAGAACTGTTACAAAAGAATGATTGGAGAAATGATTCATATAATACAGAACATATTAAACAGAATCAATGGAATCAATTGTATAAAAGACATCGAAGTGCTAGATGGATCATATGCGGACATCTTAAGAGAACTCTCAAATAACAAAATATAGCTAATTCTTACATACAATATTGTTTGTGAAGTCTACTTATATTATTTGTAATAAGCTTGTGTTTTTATTGTTAGTCATTTTTGGGACATGATAATTTGTAACAATATTAGATAAATCTTTTACTGCCAGACAACCTCTCTTCTCTAAACTGCTGGTTTTATTTCACACTATAACTGTAAGTTTACTGCTATTTTGAACTTTGTAAATCATTTTCTTTTTTAATTTTAAATGATACGTATCACTGATTGAAATGATTTAGATCATTTGTATATCTTTGACAATCACAATGTTGAATTTCATATTGATTCTCGCCGGTAACGAAGATTTGGGTTCGGTTATTGATCGTTTGTCAAATGACTTAAGCTGTTCCGATGTACACTGCTAATACTGAAAATGTATAGTGTACGTATTTTGAACTTTAGATTTTCATTATCAGTATTATATCAGAACATGATTTTGGTTAATGTTTTTATGTAATTTGAGGTTAATTTACTAGTAATTTATATTTAATCTGAAATAATATTACTATTATTATACTGAAAGACATTAAAAAATTTAATTCCTAAAGTATCATTAAAGACATTTTTTATTGAAAAAGTTAAAAAAGTTTATTGTACGAGGAATGTCCAAAAAGTAAACTTCTCTACCGTAGAAAAGTAAAATGAAAGGTAGGATAATTATCACATTTTTATTTTATTAACTTGATCCTTAAGTTATTTCTCAATATAGTCTCTATTTAAACATTTTTCGTAAAGTGATATCAGTTTTTTAATATTATAAAAAAACGTGTCCATAGATCGGAATCATGATTTCAAACTTAACTTCATTCTAGATTACATTGTGATCAGAGTTTCTATTAAGTTAACCCATTTTATAACTACATTCAGCAAAATTAAAGCAACACCTATTTTACCCTCCCCCCCCCCCCAAAATAGGCAAATTTCAAGACAGTATAACTTCATCAAAAATCATCGTATCGAGATGTTTAAAAAAACATTTAACAGCTTGAAATCTCTACTTTTGCAAATGGTAAGTGAAATTTCGATTTGATTGACATTTTATGGAGCTATACGGCTATTTTTGATTTTATTTGTATCTCGATTCGTCTATAGATTGCTATTCATTATAAATTAATTCATCCGCATTTGCATCCATGTTCATCTATATTACGATTTGCTCATCTATGTTACGCATTATCAATGAAATAGTATAATGCTCGAGCGTGATGCTGAGAGAAGGAGAGAGAGAGAGAGAGAGAGAGAGAGAGAAAGAGAGAGAGAGAGACGAAGCAATAGCGGAAAAAAGATTGTAACATCTTAATTAGCGCGTACTAAACAATAAATTGAATTTTTGATCTACAAGCTACTAGAAATAAATCTTACTATTCGTGAACCACTCTCTTCAAGAAACAAGAACATGATTTAACATATGATCCTTCGAATCGGATTGTCATCAAATAGACAAGTATGAACTGAGCAAGTGCCGCAAAACAAAAGGTAACATAAAGTCTCGCAATAAATGTGGGCATATTATCGTCCTATTATCACAAGCAAGAAAAAGCTAAAAACACTCAAAAACGGAAAAAAGCTTGGATTTCATCGGAATAAATGAATATTTTCAAAGGAATCTGCCTATTCTGCAAAAGAGAGCTCGTCTAAAATTGGCGAACTAGTCCATTCCGAATCGGCGAACGAGTTTATTCTAATTCAGACGGATTTATTTTAGCCGAAAGGCCGGTGCAAGGACGAATAAATAGTTTTCGATTCACATTCTCTACGATCGTCGTTGTAAACAAGGGCGCTCATAGACGAGGAGACTCAACGGAAGTGACGTCAGCGGTAATTAACCAGAGGAGCCGAAGGCGCATGCAACAAAAGAACTGAGCGAACTCTAATATATTCACTTAGTATAAACTATAAGTATAAACTATTTGTGTAATCGTGATGAATGATATCTAAGTGTATATTTGTAACGCAAGATGACTACAAGAAGAGATAATAAGTAGGCAAAAAATGTCAAAGAGGTTAGCCAAGGTCAATCTAACGCGATGAGAAACTTATTTCACAAATATAAATGCAGAAAATTTTTAAGCCGACGAAATAAAGCTAAGAGAGGGAAAAGTTAAAAGAAGTTTGAAAGAGATTGTCCGAAGTTAACATAGAACTAGCAATGTTAGATGCAAATGCGACACAAGACGAATTAGTGAGTTTGACAGTTATGAAAGGCATTATCTTAATTTAAGTTTGAATACTGATCAATTAATAAATAATCGTGTTAGACCGGTCCTAGCTAATAATCTAAAATAAGCGTCGCAGAATAATTTTCCAAGAAATGAACGCATTTAAAACAGTAATTTGATTAGATTGCCAAAAATAGATTTCCCTACTTTCTCCGGGACGTATGAAGAATGACGCAACTTTTATGACATATTTAATTCTTTACTACATTCTAACGCGACATTGACTGATATACAAAAGTTTCATTATTTGAAATCCGTTTTGAAAGGCGAAGAGGTCGAGGTCATATCTTCGATTGAACTTATAGAAGCAAATTACGCGAACGCTTGGTCTAGATTAAAAAAAAGATACAATAATGATTCTGCGTATAAAAGCAATTTTTGATTTGCCAGTCGCTAAAAAGGAAAATGGCATTGCGATTAGACAAATAATTGATGGTGTTGTGAAACATACTTTGCAGACGTTAAAGAGACCGACACAACAATGGGACGATCTGTTGATACACATAGCAAATTTGACTTTACTATGTTAAATGCATGGAAGAATAATTTGGAGCCGTCCCAGATGCTTACTTTTCGAGAGTTGGAAGAATTCTTATCTTGTAGATATCAAATGCTAGAAGCAATAGCTAAGCATGCTAACTAAAGTCAGGTAAGTGTAAATAGTCAGCAGGCTGGTGACAACAAGCGAGTCACTTTGCACGCAGCAATCATAGTATCCGGGAAATGTGCTTATTGCAAAGGAAAGCATTTAATATATCAGTGCAAATCATTTCAAGCTTTAGCCATAGTGGACCCGTAAGTCAGGTTAGGGTGAAGAGCTTATGTTTAAATTCTCTCAGGGCAAATCACTTAAGGATTGTTTGTCCGGAAATTGTAAGCTCTGTAGGAAAAAACATAGTTCTCTGTTACATACAGAAAAGGAAAAAAAGAAAAAAAATTGAAAGACTTAAATCATTGAAAGACTCAAAACAAAACTCCAGTAACGATAAGAAAGTTGTCAATACTTTGACTTGTAATTATTCTCAATCTGATCTCAAGTCAGTTATAGTTAAGTACTACAGGGTCCGGCAAAATGATCTCCCACATTTTGCACCGCCACTGTCCCCGAACCACTGAAGAGAGGGGGAGCTTAGCGTAGTCGGTTGGTAGCTCGCGCCTTGCCATTTCAGTTGTTGTCATGAATTGGACGGGCGAGTATCGTGTCTTCGTTATCGAAACATTTATGAAAAGTAACGAATCTGTGATTACGACGCAAAGAACTTTTCGTACTCACTTCGCGCTTGGTAGACATGCTCCAGTTCCAGATCGCAAAACAATACTGTTGTGGGTTTCAAATTTTAGAGCTACAGGTTCAGCTTTAAAAAGAAAATCAACTGGTAGACCCAGAAGTGTTCGGACACCTGAAAATGTTGCAGCTAAGAGAAGCAGTTGAACGATCTCCTAACCGTGTATCGAAAAAAATGATCGTCACTTGGACTCTGTAATTTTCAAAACTCAATAAAAACAAATGGCATAGCATAAATTTTCAGTTAATAAAAATAAAATCTAAATAGCCTTTACAATGGCGTTTTTATTAAAGATTAAAATGTGGGAGATCATTTTGCCGGACCCTGTATCAACCGCGCCAGTCAAGATAAGGGATAAACACAATCGATACATAGAGGGCTACACGTTATTAGATAGTGTATCACAGTTTAATTTTGTTTCCCAAGAAACTTCTTGGATAGCCTCGGCTGAAATGTATGAATAAGCAAATTGAAATTAAAAGTATTAATTAGCAAGTATATATATATATATATATATATATAAGATCTAAATGTTACTTCGCGATTGGGGTCGTCATAGGATTAGTAAGAATATGCAAAATATTATATGTAACATCTTTTTTTTTGTTTGCGAAAGAAGGAGAAAAATCTTCGCAAAGCCCATCCGGGATGCTCCCAAAAGGAGAACCTAACCGGATTACGGGAAGACGCCTAGAGGCCGATCCCTTGGGAGTGCGGGATTCGATATGTCCGCATTCTCCCTATAAGGAAAGATAGCGGACACCATCGCCCACCTCGCTAAAAACTCCCTCTATAAATCGGCATCACCGCAAGACCAATTGAGTGCATCCCGGGACCGCCTGGAATTTCATCAAGGAGCACCCCAGTCACGGAGCAAAAGCTTCCGCCTCAAATGTCCGGTATCCTATGCTAGAGAACTTAACCTGAGAAAAAATAAAATCCACCTATTTACACTATGTACATATCTCCACGCCTCAGATCCCGAAAGATAGGGGCCAGGATCTGCCCTCCGCTTCCGAAGAGCGCGACATTCATGCTCCTCCTGTTCCTTCCTCATAATGGCCTCGCAGAAGTCCGCTAGGGCCGTCTAGGGCCGCGAGGAATTCAGAATGGTCCTAATTACGGCGCCATACGTCCTGTCAGGTATGCCTAGATCTTGGACATCGAAAAGCGCCATATAGCGGCCCACCCAAGAGGGACAAAACAACAGCGTATGGATAGCTGTATCAATCGCCCCCTACAATAGGCGCATACCGGCGAATTGGCGCGTTCTATCTCGTACAAATAGGCCTCAACACGCATGACCTAGGTCATACAGTAAGTGAGGCTCCCATATGCACAAGTCACTTAATCTCCAATGCGATCGGCCAGGGCTTTCCTGACCGCCGCATCAAGGAGCCTCCAAAAGGAGATTGAACAGTCCCACTTTCTACAGAGTGGCGAAACTCTACTTCCCAAATGAAGTCCCGAATCAGCAGAATGGATCCATTCCTCCGAATGATTTTCCATCCGCGCAGATATGTTCGTCTCAGGCAATCCGCCACGAATCTGAACGGCAATATGACCAAGATGGCTGCAGCATAGTGGAAGATGGTGCGATAGACTCTTATTATTTTAAGTGATAGCTGCCGTTGAAACTGCTCCACCAGACGACACAGGCGCCGGTCCACGATTTGAGCTCAAATCGGCGCCTCATACAGGACCACCGACATAATAACCGAGGTGTAAACACGATGCCTGCCCTCTCCCGATCCACTGATATTGGCACTAAGTGTGTCAACGGCGACCACCATTCTCCAAGCCCTGGGAAGGAGGAGGCGAAAAATCCCAAAAAATGGATCTCGAATCCAGAACTAATCCTAGATATTTGAAGATAAACCCCTCCCCCCCTCCACTCAAATGATCGCCACTGAAATTATTTATCGATCATAAAGGATTCTTGAAGGATCAGTCTTACGACCTTCCACTCGGAAGGGCGGTCCTCTTCGAAAAGAACAGTGAACTTCCACATGTCGGCGAGTAAATGCGCCGTTCCTCTAACAACTCGTCCGACTATTCCGTTCGGACCAGGCACCCTACCATATGGGATAGGTCTCCTGAATCTCCGCGCCAGAAATCGCCAGATTCTCCTCCTAAACAACAGAAATGGGTTTACATTCACTAGCTGACAGGAAGAGGATCCGCACTATCTCCTTATAGTCCCCAAAGGAAGAACCTGCACCAATAAAGAGGAGCTCCCGAAAGCCTATTCATCACACCCTGTAGGATCTACACCACGAATTAAACTCCAGGATCTCGAGAAGCTCCTTCCATAGACGCCATTTAGTTTGCCATATGGCCCTTCACATACTTCTCCTCATCTCACGAAATTCCGTCCACAACTCATATTCGAGTTCCGGACGAAATCGCCTACACGTGCGTGTAAGGCGTCTACGACGACCGTTACACCGAACCCGCAGCTGAGAGATCTCTTCATTCTACCAGTATGCCAAGAGTCTGCTAAAGGCAAATCTCCTCAACATGGCGAGGTCAGAAACCTCCCTGAGCATCTCATCAACTCAGGTCAACATTTGATCTAAAAGGATACTCTGGAAGAGGACTGGTCACAGTAGGTTTTTTGGGTCGCTGATTACGATGAGAGGATTGGTTAAGCTTCATCACATCAGGTTCAAGGTCATTTCAAGGTCAAGTAGAGAGAAAACCTTCGAAAAAATCCAAAAAAATTCATGGGTATGTTTTGAGGTCCCCGAATCCGAATCCGTAGTTTGTTTGAACCCACGACCCCTCCTAGAGGTCATTCAAGGTCGGTTTTAAGTCAATTCAGTTCCAGTCAGTCAATGGCAGAAACTATAATCCGACCAGTTAAGGCAAGACATAAACTCCCATTAAACCCCGGCTAGTTAAAGCAAGGAATTGTTACCCGGCCAGTTATAGCAAGACGTAAATTCCGGCTAGTTAAAGCGAGGAGTTGGAATCCGACCAATAAAGGCAAGGCTCACTCTTATTGTGAACGCTAACGTTTTTGGTGGAAAGATCTTCGAATTCCTTTTCTTTTATGA
>NW_011627208.1:81657-97798 GCF_000204515.1 Acromyrmex echinatior
ATTAGTATTCGTGTGAATAGGAACTGGAAAATTCACAGATCTGACTTGTGGATATGAAATTAAATTTTTATTCTTTCGGTTGTAACCTTTCACGTTTGTTAAACAGAAGAAACAGTCGGTAGCATGATTTGTTGGGGATCTCCATATCATTGGTTTAGAAAATACCTGCTTGTTAATTTCATTAAGAACACTACGGCATCTCGAACATATAGTTTTGGGAGTATATGAGTTGTCCAATGAACTTGTATCAATACTATAAAGTTGTTTATATTTTATTTTCAAAGCATCTGAAAATACAAATTTTTTCTTTTGTGGAATAAACTCCCCACAAACAATACAAAAATTGTTCACGTCAATAGTACATGACAAATGTCTTGTAGCATTCGACTCTACAGAGGCCAAGTTTTCCACCACTGTAGAGCTACGCTCGCTATTCGCTTGATGACGACGCCTGTGGGCCCGCTTCCCCTGACCAGTCGCCGATTCTGGGTATCCGAAACCCTGTCTCGTAAATTTTCTACGTTTAGCTGCCATGACGGCATAATCGCCGTAACTCAGGGCCTTCGCCGGATAGTGAGACAACTCCGTTGCATACCGTCACCACGGGGAGGTGCCCTGGTTGCAACCAAACCTAAATTC
Organism: Acromyrmex echinatior; assembly: GCF_000204515.1. The sequence continues at coordinate 82,297 of NW_011627208.1, forward strand.
TGGAATCGTAAGCTAAACTCAAAAAAGATATGTATGAATACATGTTGTTTGTGCTTTATATTCAAATTACCTTAGAATGACCTTGTATGATCTCTAGGATAGGTCGCGGGTTTAAACAATTTATGGATTCGGATTCGGGGCCCTCAAAAACATACCCATGAATTTTTTTGGATTTTTTCGAAGGTTTTCTCTTCACTTGACCTTGAAATAACCTTGAACCTGATGTGATGAAGCTTAACCAACCCGCTCATCGTAATCAGCGATCCAAAAAACCTACTGGGACCAGTCCGCTTCCAGAGTATCCTTTTAGATCAAATGTTGACCTGTACTATCTTAACATGTCTGTCCGCAGAGCGTGCAGGGAAAGGAGTCCAGGCCATCAGTGAGGCACCAGCCTCCAAAAAGTCCTAATTTAATTTCTCCATCGCCCATCTAGAAAAGGAAAATTTTTAGACATCGTCTTAGTAAGGGGAACGGTCATCGATGTCCCGATCTCCATAAATATATACCTGTGGTCGGACAGAGACTCTATCTCTCCTCGATCGCTTCTCGTCAGCCACGGATGTGCCTGGCGACACTAGGAGTAGCCCAAGATACGTCCACACAGGACTCGTGCTCCTTGCGCCAGCAGGATAGAATGAAGTTCCTGTTGAGTAGACAGATTCCTCACCTTGTCTACTCGAGTATTCCCTCTGGAGTTTTTATCACCCACAAGTGGGAATAGCATTAAAATCTTTCAATATTAGTGTGGGTCTGTTGGTGTACTTAGAGACACTTGTCTCCAAGTCAGCTAGACTCTGCTCACACTCATAGGTCGTTTTTGTTAGAGGATAAGTAGCAGCTAAAAATCACCCCCACTCCACATAGTTCGCGCCATACTCCAGCGCAGAGCACGGTTACATCGCGATCATTGCCATGATGGCGAAGATCAGAGACACATTCAGGGACGAGCATCATCTCCCATCGGAAAGAATAGAATGAGATTCAGACAGAATCATGAGTTCCAAGCCCTCCTTCTCACAAACCCGCGCAATTAAATCTTGTGCGGGCTTGGAGTAATTTACATTGGTCTGGCTTATCTTAGCGATTGAGAGGATCGACGTTTATTACTTTTGATTGGTAACCCTCCGATCGACTACTGACACCATATTCGAATCCCCCTTACGCGAAGCAGCCTCTTCGTTAAAAGGGAGACATAGCCGAGCCTGTCCTCTGGTCAGCATTTAATCCGCGCGACGCACAAACCGGACAACGCGACTTGGCCCTGCACCCGAAAACTCTGTATCCTCCCTGATCACAATTAAAGTAGAAAGAAGACCTTCTTGTTTGTTTCGTTCGAGTGACCAACTGCCAGTCACCGGAAACACTGGAGGTGACGCCTGATCAGGGAAAGAATGACCTGGCAGATGACTACCCCAGACGCCCCCGCGAGCTTTTCAGCGAGAACAGAGGGACATTACACCCATACGGAATTTAATCCGCCCCATCCAGGGCGCAGTGTTCCCACCTTAACATTCTACATCTGACTCCAATAAGGGACCCGGCCTCCAAGAGCTTGTCTCTACTACCTCCCCAGTAGTGACAAGTCTTTGGACCCGTAACACAAAAGAGTAAGAAACGAGAACAGGCGTGCCAGATTTCATGCCGCTCGGTTGCTGTGCTCCGCTTCTCTAGGGATGGTTATCGCGCGTGGAGTCTCAAGAGCTCCAACACTCCTTCCTTACTAAACAGAATGTTTTCTGTAAGGGCGGACTCCGTCTAACTTCCGATAATCCGGGTGAGGATTCCCAACTAGACAGTTAGATAGCGCCGAACTATCGACTCCTCCCGGACTTGGGCAAGAAGGTTTACGTTGCTGGAGCAGTTGGTATTGGAGAAATTGAAAAAGTTGGAGAGTCCGCTTTCGGATCTAATACTACTGATAGCAGGTTCTCGTTAATTTCATCGGTCATCTTGGAGAAGGACATTGTTCGATTCCAGATTTGATTAAAGTGCTTCTTGTTATCAACACGGACACGAGCAATTATGGATCCGATGCAATGGACTATCTCTCCGGAAACTCGACGACCGTCCAAAAGTTGAATCATCTGCTGTCTCAATGAAACGGCAAGTTCTTGCACCAACATGGATGTCAAACTTCTTCATTTTAATCTGCTGACGAGATAAGGTTGACTTAGGCTTTTCCGTGGGAGTAAAAATATCTAAAGGAATTCTAAACCTGTGGTCAAAGAACATCTCAGCTAGGGACCTATGGTCAGAAGTTGCTTCGACGTATAGTTGTAGGTGTACAAAAATTGATTCAGCTTTATCTCCTTTTGCGAAGGTGCTTGCAGCTCCAAGGAGAATCATTGTATACAAGAAGAATCGTTTCAATATATTTACTATCCGCTCCGCTAAGCCATTAGACTGAGGATGTCTTGGGGGACTGCGTAAATGTATGATATTAAAATCTGTACAAAGTTGAGCGAACTCATTGGCCATAAATTGAATGCCATTATCAGACAAAACTACTTTGAGCGGTTCGTAGCTGGAGGATATGTGGCATTATCGCTGTTATCGTCGAAAACCATTCTACATCTGTGAATCTAGAATAACTGTCAACGATAATGAGTAGCCATTGCTCATGAATTGGACCAGCAAAATATGGATTCTATCCCACGACGATTTTGACTCAGGCCACAAATGGAGTAGTTCTTTAATAGGATTCAGTGAAATCTCTGCACAATGGTTGCAGTTTTTGACAAACTTTTCGATATCAGCATGCATAGTTGGCCAATAGAAATAGCATAGGGCCAACTGGACCATGCGACAAGGGTGCAACAACATGTAGTTGTCGAAGCACATCCGGTTGAAGACTACGCAGTATAACAATCTTATCATCGAATACGGTTGTCTTGTCCACCACAGTTATATAGTCGCGACAAAACGGCAAAAAAAGAATTTTTGAGTAAAGTCTAAAATGTCGTAACACAATAGATATTTTACAATAAGTGAAACGAGATCGAAAAAAAAACGTGAAAATAACGAATTTTTTTCAAAACCTCATCTTTTTGTCAAAAATAAATGAAAAATGATTTTATTAGTGATGAATCAACAGCTATTGAGTTGAATTTTAAGAAACTAAAAGCGTTTTTGTGATTTGTTATAAAAACAATATTTTTTTTGCGAAGGGAAAATGAATGAGTGATTTTTATTATACCTTTTTACTCTACTTCTTCGTCTATTACTTCATTTTTACACTACTTCTTTTGCCTTTCTCACTCGAGACTTGTTCCTAACATGATTTCTGATGAAAAATACAAACATGAATAATTTAGGAAATATTTATAGTTTTCTATTAAAGAAAATTCACCACTTCATCTAAAATGCTCTATTTGACACAAATGTACGAAGCGCATGAAGTCAGTCTTTTTCTGATATTTTAAGAACACAATAAAATAGATCATTTTTTTATAATGTGCACTCATGATTAAAATCATAAATAATTCAATGAATCATTTTTATTTACAACTTTGCAATAAGTTTGGATTTTCTGACGTAATACTCACAAGGGTAACCCCGATACGCATTTTGCACAATTATATAGCTAATGGCACATTCGGTCGCCAAGCAAGGGAATTATAAAGATGGTACATAAGTTTTTCCCCTCCAATCTCAGTACCACTGCTCCAAGCGTATTCGAATGTCTGAATTATAAAAAGCGGATGAGATTATGCTAATCTCTTGTGGGTACCGAAAGTTAACTGTTAAAAAAAAATTTTTTGCATACAGACAAAAATATTCTATTTGTCTTGATATTTTACTTATTAATATTGTGTTTATTAATACTAATTTCATTAATGTTGATAATCAACTAATAGAAAATATAAATATTTGTCAAGACTAGTGGCATATGTGATTTTATTTATATTTCGATTCATTTACAGATTGCTATTCATCATAAGTTAATTCGTCCGCGTTCACATCCATGTTCATCTATATTACAATTTGCTCATCTATGTTACACGTTACCGAAATAATTAGTACAATGCCTGGCGCTGAGAGAAAGAAAAAGCAATGACCAAAAAAAGACTGTAACGGTTTAATTAGCGCGCGTTAAACAATAAATTGAGTTTTTGATCTACAAGCTGCTAGTTGTGAATTTTACTATTCGTGAATCATCTCTCCTTTCAAGAAATAACAAGGAAATTTAACAACGGATACAAATGGAAATACGTCAAATCTATAAATTTGGAACGAACTTTACACAGTTCCATGGTCTGAATTAAAAATAATAATATAGTAAAAAAACAAATTCTGTTTACAGCTCGAAAAAGTGAATTTTTATCTCTAATTTACTTTTTTATAGAGGCTTGTACGATTTTTTTCAACATTAAAAGGAGTCATTTTTTTGCTTCAATGTTGAATAACTCAATGGAAAGAGATCATATAACGCTAAATAACAAATCAAATTAATGATAAAAATTCACGCTGTTGAAAGATGTGAACAAAATTTTTATGTAATTTATAATTCGAACCATGAAACTTTGTGAACTTTTAAAGAATCATCAAATTTTTGTTAAAAAGGTTGTCGATATTTGAACATTGTGAAGAAAAGTTCAAAAACAATCTCCATGGGCTCGTTTTTAATAGAAAAGATTATACTTTTAATTCTCAAAATTGATTTTTTTTAGATGCTATTACTAGAAAATTAATTGATTTTTCTTTAGATGCTATACTAGAAAATTAAGTAGAAAATTCAACAAGGATTTAAATTTTTGCTAAATTTTGCAAAATCAAACAATTTTATAGAGACGCGAAAAGTTTTTTTACGGCTCAAATTAGCATCAATTAAAACCCTTTCTTCAAAACGGTTCATTGAAAAATGATCTTCAATTTTTTATTGCATTTTGAAAAACTTTTTATGAAGATATTGAGTGTGCTGCTGACATTAGTATAACCCAAAATAAACAATGAGGAGGTTACACGGGCGGACTTCGTATGCGTGTTTTTTGTGTGTATAAGGAGGAGGAAGGGTGGTGCCCATTTGTTCGTAACCGTGTTCATAAGCATGTTCGAAAACGTGTATTATTTCCTCTTTGTCGTATCTTCTTGATATCCCTTTTGCATATTGATACACTGACGTATCAATTCTTGGAGGATATTATTCCAAAGTCCTTAAAGTGCAACTTCTAGTGCTTCTAAAGTTACAGAGATCTTTCCAAAGTTTGTCGTCCAAGAATATTCCATAGATGTTCGATGGGATTGAGATCTGGACTCATTGATGCTCAAGGATTGCGATGTCATTTAACCTGAGGAAACGATATGTATTTTCAGCCGTTTGAGGACGAGCATTGTTTTGCATAAACAAAAATCTTCTTCCAATTCTGTCATGCATTGGGAGCACATGCTGACCTAAAATTTCTGTGCTGAATGTATCGCGCGTGCTGAATTTATAATAATTCTGGTGGAGGCAGTATCACTATTTCTGTGCGACGACAAAAACGATATTCCCGCCACACCATCACTGAGCATGGAAAGCTCTAACTCGAATAACATTTTCTTCATCACCAGGAATTGCGGCGACATTAAACCCGGTTACAATGGTCATTTCCGTAAAGACAGAATCGCGATTCTTCTGTGAATAGTCCGTAACTCCACTGTCTTTTGGTCCATTATACATGGACTTGTGTGTAAATTAAATTCTGATGACGGATGATTTAGTGTCAGCGCTGACACTTTCTTACAACTTATCAATTGTCAGCCAATCTCTCGAAATCTTCGGATTGTGTCAACACTCACATTATCTCTCTCGAAAATATCTTGCAGTTCATTGCATACTTGTCGAGCAATTGCTCTCGGATAATGCAAGTATGTATCGCCTTGTCTTCTTCCCTCGTTGTTATTCGCTGCAACCTTCTCGTCATCCATGGAAACTGTGGGTTTCTTGGTGTAACTCTTGTTGCACTAGTTTGCAACTGAGTGCAAATCGGCTTTGAATCGATGTACTAAAAGTAGTATTGCGTCGTAGCAGTATCATCGTTTTTTCCAGTAGAAAAAGATATATTTGCATAAATCTTGTGCGAATGTGTTTTTAAACACAAAACTCTGTTAAAATTGTGACTCAATTGAGTATTCGTTGTCGAGCAGAAGAGCGTAGTGCGAAAATTTACGGATGCTACGAAAATCAGTGACAGAAATACAATCCACGCAGATTGCTATTCTTCTTCAAAAAGCGGTATGTGGCGAGACTTATGGATGAAAATTGCTCGATAAACTGCGTGATATTTTCGAGAGAGGTAATGTGAGTGTTAACACAATCCGCCGAAGATTTTGGGAGTTTGGTCTGACAATCGAGGAATTGTGCGAATGTTTAGCGTTGATACTACATTATCGTCATCAATTTACGCACAAGATCACAATGGACCGAAAAACAATGGAATCGCGAATTATTCACAGATGAATTGCAATTCTGTCTTTACGAAAAAGACCGTCGTAACCGGGTTTGGCGTCGCCGCAATTCCCGATACAATAAGGAAAATGTTAGAGACTTCTCAGTTAGAGATGATGACAGTGATAGCATGGGCGGAAATATTATTTTTTCGTCGCATAGAAATGAAGTGTCTCCAACAGGATTAAATTCAGCATGGTAAATAGAGGAAATTTTATATCAGCATATGCTCCCAATGCGTGACAGGAAAGGGATTTTTACGTGTGCAAGACAATATTCATACGCAGAAAATATTCGTCGCTTCCTCAGGAAAATGACATCGCAATCACCAATGAATCCAGATCTTAAATCTCCATCGATGGAATATCCTTGGACAACGATTGTGAAGTCTGGGAAGACCTCCTGCAACTTTGAAAGAATTAGGAGTTGCACTTCGACGACTTTGGAATGATATTCCCCAAGAATTGATATGTCGGTGAATCAATGCAAGAGCGATGCCAAGAAGTTATATGGCAAAGAAGAGTCAATACACGTTTTTGAACACATGAATAAACGGGCACTACTCTCCCTTCTTCTCACACATACACACACACACACACACACACACACACAAAACACGCGCGTCCGCGCAAGAGATACAATTCTGACCGTGCAACCTTCTCGTGGCGTATCTTGAGTTATGCTAATGCCGGCAGCACACTCAACATTTTCATAAATGTTTTTCAAAATACAATAAAACGGCAAAAAATTGTAGATCATTTTTCAATAAGCTATTTTTGAAGATCAGATTTTAATTGTTATTAATTTGAGCCGTAAAAAACTTTTTCTCCGAAACTCACGAATAAATCGTTTGACTTTGCAAAATTTTCGAGATTTAAATCCTTATTGAATTTTCCATTTAATTTTGTAGTAAAAGCATTTTGGAGGAAAATCAATTTTGAGAACTAAAAGTAAAATCTTTTCCGTTAAAAATGAGCCCATGGAGATTGTTTAAAGAATTTTTTTTCGCATCATTATCACAGTTCAAATATCGAAAATCTTTTTAGCAAATATTTGATGATGACGATTCTTTAAAAGTTTACAAAATTTCATGGTGTGAATAATAAATCATATAAAAATTTTATTTACATCTTTCGAAAGTGCAAATCTTTATCCTTAATTTGATTTTTTATTGAGTGTTGTACGATCTCTTTTCACTGCGTTATTCAACATTAAAGCAAAAACTACTTTTTTTATTTCAATGTTGAATAACTCGGCGAAAAAAAATCGTACAAAAAAGCAAATTAGAGATAAAGATTCACGATTTCGAAAGCTGTAAACAGAATTTGTTTATTATTTTTAATTCAGACCATTGTTTTAATTCGAACTTTGTAAATTTCGTTCAAAATTTTTAGATTTGACGGATTTCCGTATAGCTCTGTAAAATGTCAATTAAATCGAAATCTTAATTACCGTTTGCGAAAGTAGAAATTTCAAAGAGTAAAATACTTTTTTAGACATCTCGATGATTTTGGACAAAATTATACTGTCTCGAAATTTGCCTATTTTGGGGACAGGGGAGCAGTGATAAAATGATGCTTTTATTTTGCTATTGAGTGAGCTTTTTATTTTACAACGGAAAATTTAAGACAAATAAGTAAGATAAACATTTTTAAAACATCCAAATGTTAATATTCTTAATTTGTCAAATAATATACGTTTTAAAAATATTGATATTAAGTCAATAGACATTCGTACTAAATAAAAACCAGATTTGGTCATCCAATGGACGTTGCTATCTGGGTAGAAAAATAATAATAGCATTTTTATATAAACATCGTTTTCTAGAGGAAGATTCAAATGTCATATAAAAAGAGAACAGTTAGAATTTTTAATTGAAGGAAATTATACGTCAAAAGAAGTTGCGAAACATTTTGGTTGTTCTACAAAACTAGTATACAAAAAGTGTTATTTGTTCGGTATTAAAATGCAGAATAAATTAATTATATAATATGTGCAGAATGTATCGGAAAGTCTCCGATTTACATGATGAGTATTCTAATAGCGGAAGGAATGTATGATTTTATTTTCACATACGCTGATAAGAGTCACGGTTACTATGGACAAAGACATATATATAAAGACATATACTAGGTGGGGTGAAAAGTAATCTCCCTGGGAATGAAAAAAATTTTTTTCTTATGCAGAATCTCGCCCAAAATATGGCGTGTTCGCTCAGTACTAATCTTTGTAGCATCTGCTAGCTCGCGCACCTTCACTTTCCGGTCAGCCAACACCATTTCATGTATTTTTTTGACATTTTCCTCGGTAACCGCATCGGAGGGCCTGCCGCTGCGGACTTCATTGGTAGTGGAGTTGCGGCCACCACGAAACTCTCGAAACCAATATTTGACGGTGTAATCTGACGGAGTATTAGCCACATAATATTTATCCAACTTTTCTTTTGTTTCCTTCGCCGTTTTGCCTCTCAAAAAATAATGTTTTATGAGAGAACGAAAATCGTTTTCACAAACACGTCAACAACAATCAGCTCTCAAAACAAAACTAAGGGCAGTATCGCACTGCCACTTGGCATGTCTGCCTAAATATGAACGGACTACAAGGCACCATAAACTTTTTTGCAGTAGTGGCGCATTCTGGCGGTCAAGGAGGTTACCTTTCACCCCTAGTATAAATAAAATGACTACATTATTAGGAAATTCAGACACATATGTATCCATTAAGAAAGATCCTATTGAAAAACTCATGACAGCTCTAAGGTCTACGCTTATTAGATGGAAAACGAAAGATTATATCAAAGATTCGAAATATAGAATATTATATTGTAGTGATGGATTGCTTCCGAAAATCTATGGATTGCCGAAAATTCACAAACTGGGCAGAATTGTCCTCTCAGAATTATTGTTTCCTCGATAGACAGTTCGTTATACACATTAGCTATACATATTTGCATAATATATTATTCAAGACAATTCCTAAGGCAGATAGTTATATTAAGAACAGCTTTCAATTAGTCAATAAATTAAAAGGAATATATATTACAGATTAATACAAATTAATTTCCTTAGACGTTATCTCACTTTTTACGAATGTTCCAATAGATATAGTGATCGATTGCGTGAATGAACAATGGAATTTCATTTCTAAGGAATATTCTCTGCCTAGGAATGAGTTTCTGGGAGCGATACGGTTTGTTTTCCACTTTTTTTTCATTTGATAATAAAATTTATAAGCAAAACTTCGACACTCCCGCGGGCTCTCCTTTATCACTTGTAATAGCGGACCTGGTAATGAGGAAATTGAAGATGGTGTCCCTGATGTCATTGAAGGTACATTCTTTTTATCATAGATATGTAGATGACATTTGTACTGCAGTTTTTCCCTCAAAAATTGATATTCTTTTACAACATTTTAATTTATTTCATCCATGTCTTCAATTTACTATAGAAATAGGGGGAGAAAAGTTAGATTTTTTGGACACTACAATATTTATTAGTAATAATCGATTTGTTTTTGACTGGTATCATAAATCTACTTTTTCAGGAAGATTTTTAAATTTCCATTCAAATCATCCAAAAGAAAGGTACAATTTTTTTCTTTAATTGATAGAGCTTTTCTATTTTTTGACTTTATGTTTCACACGAAAAATTTGACACTTATTATTAACATTTTAGATAATAACTATCCATTAACTTTTATTTTTAACACAGTTAATCAACGTATAAAAAATTTAATAAACGCATAGAATATAAAGATTTGGTTGACAATGTCTGTGCGAATGAATCTGCATCTTGGCTTACGGTACCATTTATTCCTTTTCACACAGAGAAATTTAAACGGTTCAACAAAAACGATCAGAGTGTCTTTTCATAGTCCTAGTAAAATAGAAAAATATATAAAAGTACAAAAAGATATTTGTCCCCATACATTTAAGAGCAATGTAGTTTATAAGATCTCATGTAATAATTGTGATGCGTCATACGTTGGGCAGACAATTGAAAAGTGGGCAGAATTACAGAATATCGTAATCATATTAGACATAGCACTTCTATCATAACAGAGCACAGGCTACAGTATGATCGTGATTTCCAATGGGATAACGTTAAAATCTTGGATGAAGAACCTTGCTACCGGAAACGCTTAATTTCTAAGATGCTCAATCTTAAAAAGCAGAAAAATAATCTAAATTTACAAAGTGACACTGAAGGTCTCCATAAGGCATATATACCTATTGTAAATAAAGTTTGACTCTTCGATACTGACAGTCCGTCTCCTCTCTCAGTTTGTGTTGATCTGTATCAGCGAGTGTACATTGTAATCGATACACTATGTTCGTCTTATATAATTGTGTTCCACTAAACTGCATACATGTTGATTGGATTTTGATACTTATATGGACTTATACTTGCTTGAATAATTTACACTGTTTTTGCTGAGTTTTTATTTATTAGAATTTATTAGGATGTTACTTTGATCTAGTTTGATTTAGTTCAGTAGTTTTTAAGAAGAATTTTTTTTATCTTTTTCAGATTAGATCTTTTTCCAAGAGACATGAAACACTTTTGACTGTCTAATAGTACACGAATAATGTCGAGTTGTACATCAAGACTCACTCAAGCTATTAATTTAAGTAATATGAAGTTATTTTCAAGAACTAATTTTATACAGCGATTTTTGTGAAATGTAAATGTCTGAAGAGGGTTCAATCCGGTAATCGAAACTTGTAATATTTGTATTTTAACCTATTTTAATTTTTATTTTTCTTTATTTAATATATTCTATTTAATTGTGTTACAATTTTGAAATTTGTTTGACTCTTACTTTGCCCTTTATTTACTTATTTTGTTTTCAAGTTTTCATTTCAAACTAAGTTAATTTTATAGCAATATTTATTTATTTTGAGTAGATGACAACAGCTTATTTGAAAGCTAAAGGAAAAATAGTCCAACGGCAAAAGTTAGAACAATATTATTTAAAATTGACTCTATTGATACTGATCGCAGATGGAATAATACTATATTGCTGCGTCGTAGAGCGTATAAAGTGCTAACATCCAATATTTTATGACATATTAATGCAAACTTAAAACTGATTAATTTAAAAAATTTGAAGCATTTTATATTAATAACTTAGGGCGTTTTCCAACAAGAAATACAATTAACACAGTGTATGGCCGGAATCAGATTGTGCATTGAAGATTGAGATTAAAGATTGAAGATTGAAATTTGACCAATGAAGGTAAAGGAATTTTAGTTCCTATTGTTTTGGTTTATTAAAGAAAGGTATAAATTTTTAAGGGTTTTGTGACCACTCTGGGATCGTTTTATTTCTGCTTTTTTTATGTATTTTTTTTTGTAAAAATCGAAAATAATTATTATAATAATGCCAGATTTAAGGAAAAATTGGTACATTAAAATATAGTGAATATTAGAATCCTTATTTGTACCGTTATAAAATCAGTTATGTTCCAATAATTTATTTAATAAATTATTTCTAAATTAGGTTAAATTTGAATGATGTTGCATCATAAAACGTTAATTAGATTTTATTTTTCATTATAACATTTGTCATCTCAGTACAATTTCTCCCACTCTAAGCATTGCGCATCGCACTTGTACCAATATTGCAAATATTATAATAAAAGATGTAGTCTATTTAAACGTCCTCTTGTGCAATATTATTCGCATTTGAAATTAATTTGGAATTAATTTCATAAATAAATTATTGAAATATAGTTAATAATGATTTTATAACGATGCGAATAAGGATTTTATTCACTATATTTCAATGTATCAATTTTTCCTTAAATCTGGCATTATTATGATTATTTTCGGTTTCTAGAAAAAAACATAAGAAAATATAGAAATAATATTCAATTCTCATGTGGTCATAAAATCCTTGAAAATTTGTATCCTTCTTTCAATCATTTAATCTTCAATCTCATTCTCCAATGCGTAGTCTGATTCCGGCTTCACACAGTGTAACAGTGGTTTTATCTTTGTTGTTTATCAATAAAACAAAGATGAAATAAATTATTGTGTTAAAGCCATCGCATGTACAGAAATTTTAGTCGTAATCATACAGCCTTAAACAAATCGATCAATTATAATCAAAATTGCGATCTTACGTTTTAAAATGCTAGATTGGCCAATTTGTCTATGACCTTTGTCTATGATTACAATTAAAATTTTTGTACGTGTGATGATCTTTATAGTTATACTGTGTCTTTCTGTATTTCTCGTTAGAACATCCTTAATTTTGTATTAAAATCTTTTTTCTTTCTTAGGCGTTTTGCTATTCATGGATGTATAGATGAATATTCATTATTAATTATATATTTAAAATGCACTATACTTCAATAATAGCTAGCAAAGTAATTTCATTTTTCGCTACTGCTACAGTACAATATTACTTACCATCCAGAGTGAGATCAGATTTTAGAAAACCTATTTGTTGCAATGATTATGAATGTCATTTATAAACTAAACAGAGAACGTCTGATCGTTCGGTGCATAAGCAATGTATAGAGAAATTATGGGTAGAAGTATTTAAAGAATCAAGTTTTTTCATTTCAACGAATTTACTGCATTGGAAGAAAATAGACTATTATTAGATTATAAAAAAAAACAAATAAGATTTATTACACGATAAGATTTATTAACAACGATCGACATTCTTAATTGGAACGCCAGTAGTATTAAATCTAAACTACTGAAATTATCTCGACACACCCACAGGTGACGTTTTGATGCTATCAGAAACTTGGCTAAAACCAACGGACAGTGCGTACCTTAAGGACTTTGATGTAATTAGAAAAGATAGGGTCGATTGTCGCGGGGAAGGGGGGGGCGGGAGAGGATGAAAGGTACACAGGTTTCAAAATTTAATCGTATACAATACAAAGCTTTGAGAATTGTCTTGGGATTCAGAACTTTCACTCTGGTGAACTGTGTCTTGGATGAAACTAAAGATCCACCGCTTCCGGTCAGGTATAAATTTCTAGGCAGATGCTACATTACGATAATCTTGTCCCAGAGAAAGATCACCCTCTTCCTCGTACACTTACCAAGCTAGATAACACTTACTGTGGTCCACTTGTCAACTTGGAAGTCTCTTTGATTCTACAGTGTTACTAAAGATATACTACCTTTGACTCGAAATATTGAATCAAGTAAATTGCCCTTGGGTCTTTTAAAGACTTATGCATCAATCATTTTCCGTCCTTTGATCGATACAAACGGCATCACTTCTATATCACTACACGGCGACCCGGACTCGGCATTTAGAAAGAGATTCCAAGACCAGCTGACCAACTCATACTGCTTCTTTTAACCGATGGATTCAAAAACCCGGATCCTATTAGTACAGGTTTCGCAGAAAACAGTGACATAATGATAAAATGTGAAATTCCGGCCTTTTTATTCACAGCTCTGAATGAAAAGCTTTATTGAAAGCTCTGGCGAACTCGGAAGCAATTTGTGTTGCCCAGAATTCGGGACACGACCAAGTGACCATCTTCTCGGACTCGAAGTCGGTACTGGAGAAGCTTTGCTGAAACCCGTTCAAAACTTCCATCTAATTCGATACATCAAAGATGCGATCAGACTCGCCCAGAAGTCCGGAATTAAAATTGAGCTGATCTACTCAGACTTCTACTGTGGAATTGTGGATAAAGAGAGGGCAGCAGCTAAGGAAACAACAACGTTCGCTACAAAATGCTTAGAGCCCCCCCCCCCCCTTGGGGATGTGAAGAGCAAACTATACAAGGAATTTTCGGAGTGGGGCTACGATTTAACGGAAAAAAGGGCAGTTACTACAACAACCTTTTTTCAGGAAAGAGAAAAATTTGGTTTCATGACTTGGATCTGAGTAGGAGAGTGGTGTCCCTGATTAGTAGATTAAGATGCGGCTACTCTTCTTTAGTCTGTTTCCTTAGTCTCTTTAAATTCAATATAGTCGATTCACCAGATTGTTCTCACTGTAGGAGTGCGGAAATGCCAAATCACATGTTCTGGCAGTGCCCGAGGTTCTCCTTCTAAACTTGTTAAAAAAGTAGTTAAGATCTACCAACCAATTAAGATTCTTTTTTTTTTTTTTTTTTTTTTGATAACGGAGGGGAAATGTCTGACGCATACCCCGAGCCTCGGGGGAGAGCCCGGGGTTATGTGGGGCTTGCACCCACTAAAACCCCTCCGAGTGTCCTTACCTGGCCTTGCATGAGGGACTCCCAGGAACGCGTGCAGCATACTTCTGGGAGACCAATTAAGATTCTGTTGGCGGATATCAAACTTTCGGCATATGCCCTAGACGATTTTATTAAGAATAAAAATCTCTATATATAAGATCTAAGAATATTTTACCCTCCTGATGCGCTGCGCTAAATGATACCTTCTAGACAATAATCTAGGTTTACAACTAGGAAGTAATAGCCCTTGAGTAATAGCCTTACTAAGTTTAATTTATTTAATATACCGAACGTTCACGCTGTGATAGATGACTTTCTCATGTATAATTGTATTACTTGACTAGACTTAAATTTACGTGGCATGTATTTATGTCAACTTCTTTGTACGAAAACCTGTGCTTCAGATAGCTAGACCGTTGTCAAACCGCACACTCTATATTTTTTTCATTTATTTTGCAATAAAAAATATATATTTGCATTATAACAAGTTTATCTGACAATCTTCTTGATGCTTCCATGGGTGCTTTCTATATAACTAATCTGTGCTTCACGGGTTTTCTCCATGTCTTGGTCCATTCTTGATGTGCCAACGTTTCGTGGGCCTTGCAGTCCACTTCATCAGGGCGAGGAGCAGCCTGATACTCTTGATGCCTTAGGGTGCCGTTGGCCTCCTTTGACACCAGCACATCTAGGAATGGGAGTTTCCCGTTTTCCTCTATGTCTATGGTGAAACGGATATTGGGGTGTTGTTTGTTGAGGTGGATGAGGAATTTTCGGAGTTCAGATCTGCCGTGTCTCCATATCACAAATGTGTCGTCTACGTATCGGAACCAGACTTCTGGTTTCTTTGATGCTTTCCTGAGAGCCTCTTTCTCGAAGTGTTCCAT
>NW_011627208.1:98795-132455 GCF_000204515.1 Acromyrmex echinatior
AAAGTTGCGTCAGGAGCGGTGCAACTAAGCAGCACTCGAACGCTTTGATGGATATGCTGTCTCGTATGATTGATCTGGATCATTCTGTATATGTCAGATAAACTTATAACTAATCTGTGCTTCGCGGGTTTTCTCCATGTCTTGGTCCATTCTTGATGTGTCAACGTTTCGTGGGCCTTGCAGTCCACTTCATCAGGGCGAGGAGCAGCCTGATACTAGGAGTATCAGTACTCCTAGTATCAGGCTGCTCCTCGCCCTGATGAAGTGGACTGCAAGGCCCACGAAACGTTGACACATCAAGAATGGACCAAGACATGGAGAAAACCCGCGAAGCACAGATTAGTTATAAGTTTATCTGACATATACAGAATGATCCAGATCAATCATACGAGACAGCATATCCATCAAAGCGTTCGAGTGCTGCTTAGTTGCACCGCTCCTGACGCAAATTTCATACCCTATGGTTAGATATCTTCTACGGTTCACCGTTTAAATTATTGATACCACAACATTTTGTTATTGACATTTTCGACTCACTTTTTCATGAGAAATATGTATGTGCCATCCCGTGCGGGTGATAATCTAGATCATCCTGTATAAATAATCAAATAAATGATTTTACACAAGCGTGGAATTTTCATATAGTATAATCATTATAGGATTTGAACCTCGGAAAAAAATACCTGCAGGCCGAATTTTTGCACATATCTTTATTTTTGCATAAGATTGAAGGAGAAGAAAGTTTATCATTGTACCGCTAAGAAAAATAATTAAACAAGCAAGCCCCATTTTTTCGATTTTTTGTAAATATCTCGATAAATATTACAAAGAAAATATAAGAGAAGAAAATTAAAGAGCCGAAAATTTTACACAAAAAAGATTGTGGAAGTTTTTGTCGTACGAGCAATACTTTTTATGTAAGAAATTATGCAAGATGTGCATTGCGCCATGAAGTACAGATCGCGCTAACAAAACGCCAAGCGAAATGGAGCGTCGCAATTGCGCATCAAAAGTTTCATAATTTTTGAATAAATTATTGCAGGAATGAGTCAAGACATGTTAAAAGGTTGAAATCTTCAACTTTTTATCGAAATTAGTTTCAATAAGATAGGAAACAAGACCGTTTATATTAAATAACATTACAATCCGAAGCGCCACTACGGTCTAAGTATTAAGATATTGAACTAATATATATATTATTCAAACGAATGAATTAATTTCAGAAATAATAATTACGTGTCGATATGGTTGTCGACATTAACGCAATTAATCTGAAATGTAATAATCCCCCCAAAATTCCCCAAATTAATCTTAAAAAACTCTAATAAACTTATTGCGAAAAAATATTGCCTCGGCCGGGAGTCGAACCCGGATCTCTTGCATTCCGTGCGAGGGGACACGTAATTATTATTTCTGAAATTAATTCATTCGTTTGAATAATATATATATTAGTTCAACATCTTAATACTTAGACCGTAGTGGCGCTTCGGATTGTAATGAAATTAGTTTCGTTATTCTACGACAATTTTTAATAATTCGACAATGTATTAAACAATATATTATAAGGCAATTCTTGCCTTTTTTCATAAAATCAGTTACAAGTCGGTATCAAATTGTTTAAAAAAAAATCGCTTGCAGAATATTACAATATATACTTTATATTATGCTTTGATTTAACGAGGAAAAAAATATTTAAAAATTTTCTTCTTTATCTAAATCAAAATAGCATCCTCGATAACTTTCAAAATTTTTGAAGAAATTTAAAACTTGAAATCGTCATAACTTTGAGAAAACACTAGAATAATTTTTAAAAACGCAACTGAAAGCTTGGAATGTCTATTTTTAGATCCCATATCGCAATATTTCGTCATATTTCAAATTTTCATATATTTATAAATATGTGAATTATTGCGAAAAATTCACTTAAACTTGTGCTAAATTTTGATCATCATAATGATTTAAAAACATGAACAAATGAATATACCTTGGTGGAAATTTCCTTGTCAGTGCCACGAATGCCACAATACTGGTCAGCGTCACGATACTTCGCCACTGCTTTGCCACGCCATAATCTCTTTAAAAAATCTGACATGGTTCATAAAAGGCCTAATCTTGATATGGATCTGATATGGAAATAGCTTAGCATTCATAGTAAAATTTATTAAATAATCTAACGTATGTAGCCCACGATAGATTCAGATTCGTGCCTCACATAAAAATATGAACGCTTGTTCACATCACAGTATTTCGTGGTTGTGACGGATTTTCTAACCTGAATAATCGTAAATTTTAATAATTAATATCTCAGGCTCGCGGAGCAGAATAACGTTTTTTTCTGCCTGATTCCTTCGTTTTATATAAAACCACATCAAGTAAGCCTAATTCCATTGTTTTTGAGATGCATGGCAAAACTGAATTATTACCCTTTTTCTTGTCAAACCTTCATTTTTACAAATTAATAAAATTAGGCTTATTCGACGTTCTTCATAAAACATGTCACTCTGCCCCGTAAGTCTGAGATATTAATCTTACTATGATTATTCAGGATAGAATATTTGTCAGCCTGGTGCTAGCACATATCGTGCCGCAGCTGAAGACAATCGTTTCTTGACGGGCAATAAGAATGCGATAGACTGGGGAAAATAAAACACAAACACAAATAGCACAAACACGGCCATTTACGCTCCAAAATAAAACGTGCAATACTTACATCGCAGCGAGACGAGACATATCCGCTACTTCTACCATGATCGAACGATTTCTCGAGATTGAGAAAAATCGTTTTGTTATTATTATTTTTCTTAAGTTAACAAATACCAGCGTATTATTTCGTTTCCATGTAATTTTCTTAAATATTAATAATATTAAACTGTCAGTAGATGCATGAAATTAAGAATGATTACAGTAGGAGATATATGAGTAACAGATTTGACAACGTTACCTTATAAAAATAACTCGTTACCGTTACTGTTCTTTTTCCTAAAAAAATAACTCGTTCCCATTACTCGTTATTGATTTGCAAAAGTAACTCGTTACCGTTATCGTTATTCAAAATATACGAGTTATTATTTTTAATTACTTTTTCTTCTTGACACTAATAGAATCGAGAATAGAATATATGCAGATTTTTTCGATAAAAAATATGTCAAAATTCCATTTTTTAGTAGAGGAATAGAGCTTAAAAAATAAATGCTTATAGTAAATGTTGTGCGTTATTTTCATGAACGAAATAAATGTTATCATATTACATAATATACTGCACTTTTTTGTAATTGTTATAGAAGAAAGCGTCCTATTATGAAATAGGCGCCTAATATAAGATCGCGGCGTTTCTGTTAAACTAATAAACACTATCTATTGGTTCCACCATGAATTTATTGCTCTTGAATTGAAAACTATTTAGTAGACGATTCATTATTAGAACATGCCTGTAGTCATTGTAAAATAAGATTTTAGAATTTGGATGTCTTCATTTGAAAATTTCATTGAGATGAGCATTTAAATCTTGTTTATTATTTAATAAAAAAATAAATATTTACCAATAAATTCATCATGTAGTGATAGAGTAAAGTCGTACCAATAGAAAAATATGGAATATGTTGAATTGATTACAGAAGTTAAATTTGATGATCGTAAAACCATAAGACGTGGAAATCGTAATATGAAATATCCAGAGTATTCCTAATACGAAATAATCCATGCTCCTATGTTATAATGAAGATCGTTGCTAAAGTATAAATGTTATTGTACAATAAAAGGACAACCGGAATGAACGTAGAGTGCCTATATCTGCGATGCTTGAGTCTGAAAACGAGTTCTGGATATAATCTATTGCATGCTCATTTTTCGCGCACGCTGGCTGTGTTTGTTTGTATTTTAGAAATATTAAATAAAGTTTTTTAATTATAATACACTGATATATTAGGTGTTGGAATTAATTCGTAGCGTTTTACATGAAAGAATGTTATTTATTTCACATGAGCATTAAAAAATACATTAATGAAAGTACTTCCCATCACTTGTAAAACGCTACGAATTAATTCCAACACCTAATACTTTGCGTTTTACTATCAATTTCTCGGGGCATCTCATATTAGGAATACAATTTTTTGACTTTGCGATTTGCTCGCTTTTTACATTTTTTTAATTTTCAAAAAAAAATGGAATTTGAATTAAATTTTATATAACGTTATTTTATTAAATTCCTTTCAAAATGACCTATATGTTTTTTTAAATTCTGCTTATAAACTTCTAGCATTTATTCAAAATGAACTCGGTATCTCATAATAAAGACCTTTTCTCTATTTAAATAAATTTATTTGTCATATTATGTACTTTTAATAAGATATCTTTAAATTATACGTTTAACTCTTAATACATATACAATTTTCTTTTATTGTGCATGATCGGGTCGTTTGTATATTGGTTAATTTTCATAATTTTTATAAATATATATAAAAATTATGAATAGATTTCTTATATATATATATTTTAGCATCTTTAAAAAATATTTATGAAGTTATATATTTAGAAAGAAAGAAAGGATAGAAAAAATTATTTAGCCGGGTGCAGTATTCCGAAGAAAAGAAACAAGATACGAATAACTCATTGTGAATACTCTAAGGGTAAAATTATATTATAATAAAAAAATAGTATTGTTTGTAATCTGCATTATATACATAAATATAATTTGTGAGATATAACGTAGAAAAAATTTTATTTAAGAAACTAATATTGTAAAAATTATATCTGAGTTAGTCTATACGTATGAACTGTGAATACAATAAAAAAAGGCGTGATCGCGTAATTTAGACAGCCAATCAGATTGTTAATGTTTCATTTCTGTTTTCCAGAGCTATAATTACTATTAAACTTTTTACGTAGTTAGAAATAAAATAACGATAAAAGTAACTAGTGAAATTGTCGTTACCTCAAAAATGTAATTGCATTACCATGAACGTTACTCAAAAGAAAATGTATCATTATCCATTTGTTACCGAAAAAAATAACTTATAACGGTAACTACATTGCAAATAACGAATTACTTGCCAATCTTGATGAGTAAACTTATTCATATAACTTTGGCAATAACGCGATCACAAGCGTGCTATTAGCTCAGTGTAAATGTATTAGACTATTGTTCTAGAGATCGTAGGTATCGTAGGTTCAAATTTTGGCGGCGATGCGATGTGTTTTTCAGCAATTAATTGTAGTTAATAACAAGAACATAGATATGCGGAACAATAAGTAATAAATTGAACTGAAAAAATAAAGGTAACAACAAAAAATTATTTTTTTTGTTAAGATATAACTGTAATTTTTTTTTTATTACATAAATTTATTACATATAAAAAATACATTTCTTTTATTTAAAAAAAGAGTTGCAAAACTATAAAAACTATTTTTTTTTTAATTTTAATAGGAAGAAACAACAAAAAATTTCTTTAAATCAAAGGAATCGAGTCGATGTCTATTATTATTTCTTAATTCTTAATGTATATGCCAGGCTAGTCGGCGGCGTTAGATCAGTCGTAGTGACGACACGTCAGTCGCTCACCGGCACGGCGTCATTAGACAAAACGTGACGTTGCTAATGAGGTGCTTGCAAATTTGCCACATTAGGTTCTGATATGGCAGAATGGCATCCATATAAGAGCCATACTAGCCACTCTTATCTAAATTTTTACCTGATATATTTTCTTTTAATAGTTTCATAGAATGATTAGGAGTTATAAGACGAAAGAAGAGAACGGCCAAAGATAGAGAGAAATAAGTTTAAAACATTTTTATTTTAAAAGAGCGTAATTTTATATTTAAGAAAATTAATGAAATGTAATTAAAGTAAATAATACTACATTGTTAATGCATAAATTGAATAATATATAATATATATTGCAATATAATATATTGACAAATAATACAATACTAAACTTCAAAAAGAATTGAAATCAACCACAAAATCATTGTCAATTAAATAACAAAATAAAATATACATATAATACAATTTAATACAAAGTAAAATAAATTACATTCAGGGTGTTCAAGAAAAATCGAGATACCGGATATACTCGATGATGTTTTTGAAAGAAATGCTTCTGACACAGATATAAAATTATATAAAAATTATAAGGAATAAAAAGATTTACAGATTTTATCAGTTTGACTTTAGATTACGTCGCCAAAATTAGATCAAGGTATTTTTTGGAATTTTGGCAATTTTTTTAAAATGGAGTACTTTATTTTTGATACCAGAATCAGCTAATAGCTGATGTCAAAAGCTTTTCAGAACACTGTAAAAGAGTTATTTTTTATTAAGTACTTTTTGAATTATAAGACTTGAAAGTTACAGTATCGCCTACATTGGCATTATGCAAGGTGTCCGCGAATTACATAGAGAGGTAAAAGATCTCGGACCGGTGAAGTATCTCGAAAACTAAGCATTTTTCTACAGAAATGTTTTCTAAAAAAGTTGTAGGTTTTAAATGATTTATTCATTGATCTGGTCAGTCTGACCTTGGATGGCGTCGCCAAGATCAGAACAAAGTAACATCGATTTTTTTTAAACGGTACACCACATTTTTGATTCCAGAATTTAATAGCTAGTATCAAAGGCTTTTCAAAACACTACAATGAAATAATTTTTCATAAAGTATTTTTCGTAAGGCTTGAAAGTTACAGTTACTACCAGCATTAACACAAAGTGTCCGATTGACGGCTAAAACCTCTTAAATATTAAACAAAAATGAACAACAGAAGGGCTTAGTCAAATTTTTCGTATATTTAAATTCTTAAAAACATATACGTTTCGATCTATTTGTCAGGTCATCCTCAATGTATACATGATAATTAACGATCGATAAATTAACGCAAATTTAATAAAAATCATAAAATAAGATAATTAAATATAAACGGAGTCTATTATGGAAAAGATGTGAATTCAATCATTAATGATTCAACTATTTAAAAGTAAATAGTTAACTAAAACAATAGTTAACCTTTTAATTATATTTATTTAAATTTAAGAGTTTCTACTGCGTTGGAGAGATATGAATACGATATTAAAATTTACAAATTCAGAATTACGGATGTTGGATCGGATCAATGATGAATGTCGACTCTTGAAAAATGTCCGGATGATTGGAAAATGTATAAATGCCTTTCATAATTTTAAATTTGTTAATTTTGTAAATATTTCGATATTTTAGTATTAAGACTTTTGTTTCGAAATAACCTCTGCTACTAACGGGTGTCACGCAAAATATACAGATCACTCTGTATATCTTTGAAACATGCGCTGCTTCTTATTTTACATTTACTGTTTCTTATTTCATTTAGAAATAGGAAATAATAAATAGAAAATAAGGAATAAAAAATAGAAGTGTTTTGTTTAATTATGAAATAACAAAATGTATCAAATAAATATTTTATTTGAAGTAAACGTCGATGTAAATAATAAATATTATTTGCCTTTTTTTGCACTTACGATGCAAAATACCTATTTAAAATAATATTTGTATAGATGTACCTTTTAAATAAATATTTCTATTTAAACTATTTCTATTATTTCGCTGCACAGAAAATATGTATTTACTATTTTCTATTTCACTAACTATTTTTTCCAACACAGCTTAACAGAGACGAATGCGATTAGAGTTAACAAAATTAAAAACAGTTCCGTTAGAAATTATTAATGTTATATTGTGATCTCTCTTAAATATTGTTCAGGATCATGTTCTAGACAACATTTGTCTAGATCAAAGCTATTGGAGATTATACTTCTTATTTTCATTTTTGCGCTAAAAATTCATTTTTACGTAAAAATTAAAATAGGAGATATCCTCAAATAATCTTGATCTTGACAAACATTGTTTAGAATATGATCCTGTACAACATTCAAGAGGTTTTAACCGTCAATTGGATACATAGCGTATTGCTAATGCCGACGATATTGTGTCCTTCAAGCCTCAAAAAATACTTAATGACAAAATATTTTCTTATAGCGTTTTGGAAAGTTCTCGACATCAGCTATTAGATTCTGGATCAGTAGGATATTCCGTATAAAAAAATCGATGTACTCTTGACCTGATCTTGACAACGTTATCTAAGGTCAAACCGATAAAATCAATAAATAGATCTTCTTGAATCCTACAAGAGTATCTTATAAGTTTTGACGAAATAATAGTGCATAGATAAAGCAGACTAAGCTGAGTCGAAAAGTTCTCTACCATTTTACAATTTTCGCAATAGTTAACAAGTATTAATTATTACACAATATCTTCAATAATTTTTTACTCGAATGCTATCAACTTTACAAAAAAAACTGCAGATAAAAATTGTTTATTTTTTTTTCATAGAACTCTAAGAATTTTTTCGGAATTTTTTATTAACTTTTTAGTACTGCATTTTCTTACTTTTAACAACAAGAAGAAATACGGTATTAAATAATTTTGAAAAAATTCTGATCAAATTCTCAGAACTTTATAAGAAAAAAATAAACAATTTTTGTCTCTCGCTGTTTTTTTGTAAGATTAAAAATATTTAAGTAAAAAATTATTGAAACCAAATTTCAGCGATATTTAGTAATTAATATCTTGTTAACTATTGCGAAAATTGCAAACTATTATGAAAATTGTAAAATGGTGGAAGACTTTTCGACTCAGTTTAGTCTGTTCTATTTACATACGCGTGTTTTGTTAAACCTTACCAGACATTTTATATATACAGTGTAAGTAATTTTAAGTAACACTAAAATTTCTGGAAAAATATCCAGAGACATAGTAGTGTCGGCTAAGAAAACGCGTAGCGTGAGACAATATCGGATATCTTTACATGGAGCGGTGTTTTCCGAGATTTCGATCATTATATCTCAATAACGGCTGTGCTGATCAAATTTTATGTATGGTCAATCGATAGCTTATACCCGATTTGTATAATGCATTTATTTATAGTGCATTTATTATTTTTGTCCTACAAACAGAGATATTGCATCAAGTTCCAAATTTTGTTCAAATTTTAGGAAGCGTTATTGTTACTACTATTAATGTCATCGTCGTCGAATGTTTGGCCTATGGATTACTTCTCGAACTTAGTCGACAGATGATAATCTCAATCTTTTTATTTTACTTTTCAATAATTATTTAATGAACAACGATCGACTGCTAAAACTGTCCGATGATCACTTAGGTTAACCTTAACTTTTAGTCATAACCTTAATATATATATATTAAGGTCAATTTATTTTTCTTTTATAACTTTGTAACGCGTAGTGAATGACTGCTATAACCTTCCGAACGTTATTTGATGATCTTCATAAAGTATGTGAAGGTCAAAGTCATCGGAGGTGAATTGCATTTTAATTTTAATAACTTTTCAATAATCAACGAGTAACTATCAAAATCCTTCGATGATCACTCAAGGTCATGACCTTGACAATATATATGAAGCTCAACATTATTGGGGTTGAATTCTCTATTTTATTTTTAATAATTTTGTGACGTGTGATGAGCAACTGCTATAACCTTCCGAAAGTTATTCAGTGTAATAAACTTTCATAACGTACAAAAGAATCAAGATTATTGAAAGTGAATTGTCCATTTTAATTTTAATAACTTCTTAATAATCAATGAGCAACTAACAGAATCCATCGATTCCAGGGACTTTGACAATATATGTCATGGTTATCGAAATTGAATTCCTTATTTTATTTTTAATAATTTTTTAATGTGAGATGGGTGACTGCTAAACCTTCCGAAGGATGTAGGAAATGTAGCAGAAAAACAAGTATCATATGCCGCAGGTCTACGTTAAGTAATAATTCCAGATAGAAAAAAGAAATAAAATTAACTGAAAGTTATCGAAATGTTTAAAACACTAATAAAAAGGTCAAAGTTTAAATTTCTATAAAGAATTTTTCCTTGGTTCTTATTTTATGTGTTACGTCTCAGTGTTGTTATTGAGATGTTTTCTCCGTTTTTGAGTCAATGTATTTAAACAATTTACTCGGGGACCGGAGATTAAGTTGTGTAGTTAAGGATGCGATTCACTGGGAAGTATTGGATAATTTAAAGGAAGGGTAACCTTGTATCCGGTGCCAAAAAGATCGCGAAGTTTATAGGCGAATCTACGTGGATCGTGTTTTGGAATGGTTTTGTAACTAGGAAACGTTAGGTTGACCTCCAATTTATTCAGAGTATAGACAGGTTCGCGAGGTGAGTCTACCGGTTTGTCTTGGTCTAGCAATTGCGCAAGTTTTTGGAAATAGGGGAAAGGATCTTGATTCGAAATAAGGGCCGATTTAACTTGGAACCTCAATCTCTTTTCCCTTTGTCTTCGTCCGCCTTTGGTAGGCATGGAAAAAAAAAGAATTATAATGTTCCGGAGAACTGTCGTAAACGGGGGCCACGCTATTGGCAGCGACAGTCGCAACGACTCCTCAGATATTCATATATATGTGTATATTTGTATGAAGAATTAGAGATCAGAGATTTAGACGTTCCGTCGATAGATTCGATTTGATATTATCGTTTATTAAAAGAAAGATAAATGTGAAAACGAGGTTCTGATGAAGCGCGAGGATAGTTCTCACCTTGACTGTAACTGACTGACTGGCTGAGTGATCGAAGCAGTGCGAGTCTGAAAGTGAGTCTAAGTCTAAGTCTAAGTCTAAGAGTCTGAGTTTAAGAGTTTGAGAGTAAGTTTAAGAGTTTGCGAATAAGTATAAGAGTTTGTGAATAAAATGTACGTTTCTGTCTTCGACAGCTCCCTTTATATACTGAAAATGAGTATGGGAGTGTCCTTTCAGAACCAATCGACACTTCCCAAAATTTGGTAGAACCTATACTCGCGCTTCCTTTGAGATAAGGCAGCAAGGCTCCGCGTAAGCCCTACTCCCCACTCTACAAGTTTATTCTTAATAAGTAATAGTTGAATTTTAACAATTTGTTATAAAAATTCGGTTTTCCTTAATATCCTTTATGCGAGGCGAATTCACTACATTCATATATTTAAGATTAATTTAACTTTATTAGAAAAAGAAAAAGGGAAAAAAAGAAAAAGATATTCGTTCTCGCATTCAGGAAGGTTTCTATTTTACTGCTAATTACTTAATCGTTAAACGCTAATATAATATACGTTATTATTATATAATGTTAATGTATAATACGCTTTTATATTTGTTATTTTATAGGAGGGCTTCTTTGAGAAAGATCGTGTGATATTCTTAGACATTCTTTCTAGAATATTCTATAGATAATTTTTATGACGCCTAAAAGTACATAACGTGATCTATCTGTTAGAGTTTGAATGTTCAAATAAAGAAACTGAATATAAAAGAGAAACGGAATTTCCAGTTTCGAAATAAGGAAAATAGGGAAATCTAGCGATAAGATAAAGTAAAGTATAAATTGTATACCTTTGACGAATATATTATTCTATAAAGAATAAGGGGATTTTATTGGTATGTAACATATGAATCATCTAACTGAATAACTAATTGAAAAGGAACATTTTATACAAATATATTTATATAAAAAATGAAAGGATGGAAAGTAAAGTAACGCCGTAAGTTTTATCATTTATGAAAACGACTTGATAACGACTTTATTATAACGATAACTGACTACACTAATGTTAAGTTTGGAAAAGTCGCTTTGAGAAGTAACTCTTAGCCATTACGGGTTTACTTACTGAAAAGGTTATTTGTAATCAGTAATCCCAAAAATAAAAATTCTATTTAATTTGAATGATACGTATCAGAATACGTATTTTTTAAAAGTATAAGAAATCGCTCGTATTATGCAAAAGCAGAAAATGTAAAGAAACAGTGATTATTTCTTATTACATTCTAATGATTCGGTTTTACCTAAAATTTATGGTCTTCCCAAAATACAATACATAAAGACAACATCTCTTTTAGAATTATTGTATTATTCATTACAACTACTACTAATACTTTATATCCTGTATACCTTATATCCAACTTTATATCCTTATTATTTTTTTACACTATCATAGCGTCAAGCATTGAAAAAAATCCTAGACAAGCACATGATAGTTTTAAGGTTTTTGAAACATTGAATGGAAAAGAAATTGTTGACTCCGTATTGATCTCACTGGACATAATATCTATGTTCACGAATCTTCCTCTAGATCTTGCAATAGACAGTATAACAAATAGATGGCATTTGAAAAAACTAATATTTCCTTTAATAATTTTAAAGAAGTTTTAAAATTTATTTTGTCGTAAAATTTTTTTTACTGTTAATAACAAAATTTATTAATAGACTTTTGGCACACCGATAGGATCTCCTCTGTCTCTCATTTATTATAGCTGAATTAATATTGCGACATCTTGAAAAAAAAGTTAGATTCAATTAATTTTAGTTTGACTATATATTGTCATGAATATACGGCCCAACTCGTCTCGAGCAGGTAGAGCAGACTAAACTGAGTAGAAAAGTCCTCTACCATTTTGCAATGCTCGCAATAATTAACGAGATATTAATGTTTAAAAATAGCTGAATACGCGCGTCCACCGTACTATTACCGAAAGTACGGCCCACCGAGCGCATGCCGCGCGGGCCGCGAAGAGCGGGGATGGTCTAGCAGACGCGCCCCGCTTATCGCCGCGAGTCTCTAAGCTCGAACAGCGTGGCGTGCGCAGTCGAATGGACGCGCATATTCGATTATCTTTAAACATTAATATCTTTAACAAGTATAAAAAGAAGAGCATAAGAAACCACAGCACAAGTTGTAATTTGTGATATTTAATTATTATTACATCAATTAAAATTAAAGCCACATGTTTCGGCCACAATCTGGTCATCTTCAGTAAATTCATAACATTCTTAAGACGCAGAGTTACATCTAGTTGGTTTAGTAGCATTAAATTCAACCGTCGTATGTTGTAATCATATAAACGTGTTCATTTCTATGAGAAGATGCTTCGTACAATAATGTTAAAGTCATATCGCGAAAAATGTAGAACGAGAATTTTCAGATTTTAATTTAAAATAAATTTGTATATCATTAATATCTTCTAATCGGAATATAAAGGAATAGAATCGTTACCTGTTTTACAGCAAAAAAATTATAACAATGAATCTCAAATATCCTTTGCACAGATAGAAATTTGTCGTGACATTGTGTGTTATTATTAGTCATATCGTATATTTTACCACTATTTATATATATATGAGTCAACAGTTTGGAAAGTTCTAGAATTATTTATTAAATGAGAGAGAGATCTTTCTTTAGAAGAGGAAGATAAACATCAGGCAAACCTTCCGTGTCACTTTGCTTATTGATACCACTTGTTTGACCTTTTATATGTATCATTTCAGAAATTCTTCTTTTCATTAATGATTGTTCTGTATCTAAAATTCTTATGTTATCCCAATCCAATTCATGCATCTCATTCAACCGGTGACGTGAAACCACTGATATCTCGGAAGTGGGTTTTCTTATGTCAGCCTTATGTTCTTTTATAAGAGTTTTTAATTTCCTTTTAGTTTGGCCAACATAAGACGATTCACAATTTAAACAATTAATTTTGTAAACAACTCCACAATGGTCATCCTTAAGCAAAGGATCCTTTCCTGTCTTTATAAATGTATTCAATTTATTCATAGGTTTATAAGCTATATTAAAACCATGAATATGTGAAAGTTTTTTGAATTTTTTCGATACTTTGCTTAAGTATGATATCGTGAAAAATTTTTTCTTTGAATTCGCATTAGAATCACATTCATTATTATTTTCTTCGCGATTTTGATCTAAATTAGTTCTATTCTCCAATGTTTTTATTCTATTTTTAATTGTTGAAAATATGAATTTAAGAGGATAACCATTACTTAAAAGAGTGTGAATTAAATCAGAGATGTTTTTTTCATGAAATTTAGGATGGGATAAAAGCAAAATTCTATCAAAATACCCAATGATTACTTCCCTTTTATGTACTAACGGATGATTCGAAAATAAGTTTAAATATCTCCCAGAATTGGTAGGTTTTTTATAAATATCAAAGATAATACTTCTTTCTTGTCTCATTAATTTAACGTCTAGAAAATTAATGCCGTTTTCGTCGCCAAAGTCAACAGTAAATCTAAGCCTTTCATGATATGAGTTAAATAATTCCAGAACTCCTTCAACCTTTTCTTTATGCACAGTTAACACAATATCATCCACATAACGAAAATAAAAAGACGAGATAATATTATTCGCAGTGATAATTTCTTGTTCTAAATCTTGTAAAACTGTTATAAAACTGTTTTAAAAATGTTCGCTAATATAGGGGATAAAGAAGAACCCATTGGCATGCCAAAAATCTGTTTAAATATTTTTTTATCAAATTTAAAAAATGTAGAGTTAATTATAATCATAACTGCATAACATAATTAATAAACTTATGTAAAGGAATCGAAGTTTTATTGTCAATCAAGTTCCATTTACGTTCAATGCTTTTTAATACTAAATCTGTCGGAATGTTCGTGTACATGGAGACCACGTCAAATGATATAATACTAAAATTTTTATTAATAGCGAACTTTGGATAGTTCTAGCACTCAACAAATCTCTCCTATAAAGTTGGGTTTATGGAATTTTTTATTCTCTTTTGACACCTTACAATTTTAGGCATTTCTCAAAGTTGTTCACCCAAATTCTCCTATAAAACTGAGCATAGTCTTTTTTTCTTTATAGCAAAGAAAAATTTCTTTAAATCGAAACAATCTTTTCTCTGGGTGTAGAATAATATTTAATATTATATGTATAGCAAAAATAATACGTTATTTAAAAAATTTTTTTGTTAGTAATTTTTTAACGAAAGATGATCGCGAGCTAAAACCTTTTGAACGTCACTCGGGGTCATGACCTTGACCACATGTCAAGGTTAAGGTCGGAAAGTGCTCCCCTATACTAAACATTTATCGAATTATGATAAAATTAATGTTTTAAAACAAGATAATCAATCTCATTAATATTTTTAATTTGTTTGCGTATCAATATGAACATTGAATGAATAATCTGAGTATGAAATATGGCAATCTTTAGGGGAGTATTTTTCGATTGCTATTAAACGAGATGCATTAGAATTTCTTACAGCTCTTTGTACAAAATATGATAGAATCAAGTTGTTTCTATTTCTTGTTGCAATTTGTGTGATACAAAAGTTATTACTGATATTAATGTCTTTCTTTCAATTTCTATTAATAGTTTGAAGAAGAAAATATATTATAATCTTGATGATTTATTACTAATCTAAAACCATTTTCATCACATTGCTGTCAATCGTTTGAGAAGTCATGTGAACGTTGTGGAAAAAATGATAAATTATTTAAATGAATTAGTTTCGACAAAAGAAATATTTATTATTAACTTAATGTCATTTTGTTTAAAAGATGATAAATTCATAAAGATATCACACAAGTTTACGTACAACAACGAAAATAATAGGGTAACTCCGTCAAATATGCCGTGCTGGGATTTACGCCGCAGAAGTCAGAAAAAATAGAAGAAATGGGAATAATTTTTCCGCAATTACTCTGTTACATACTTTTATATTAGTATTGTGTTATGATTTCAGCTTCTTACTGTTAATATTAATGAAATTATTGTGAGTTGAATCAATTTATCACTATAATAAGTAACGTCATCATAAATTATAATCTACATAAAATGATTACACTGTAGATATAAATTAGTAGTTATTTCGTGATATATACGTGTAGTAGTATAGTAAAGCATGTTGTGCAGCAAAATACAAGTGCTTTCATATTCTTTGTTTAATTTGTATAGCCTTTTTGTTGTTTTAGCCTTGTATATCTCACCTGTTTGGAATATACGGCATTTTTAGCGAGCGGGATTTATGCCCAAAACATACAAAATGCGCAGATTGAATTTAGTGTACTAAATGCAGTAAACGCATTATATGAAATATGTACTTCATGTCATAACACTTGTAATATATGTGGGAAGATTATAATTATTATTTATTATTTCATATACATATTTACCATTCTTATTTCTTAATAAAACTTTATAAACACATTTTATAAGTTGCTGTATCATTATGCGTTATCTTATTTATATGCATTATTTGTAAATTTGTAAATGAGCCATACATATCCTCCTTCCTTTCCCCTGATGATATGAGTAATCATATATCCCATCCTTATGGAATATACGGCAAAAATGCAAGGATTTCAAAAAGTTAATTTTTTTAATATGAAAAATTAATATTTTGGATTTCTAATATTTTTTTCATAGTAGTTTCACAGTACAGTTTTTACTGATATAGTTCGTTTCTTATAAACATATTGTAGTAAATAATACTTAATAAATTAAGTTTTTGGTACGGCATATATACCAGAATTACCCTTGTTACGTCCAAACTCTTAGAAATTCGATGAAAGAAACAATGAGGGAGAATGGAGAAGATATGGAAGGATGGCTAGACTCATTCTCACAGGTATACGCACAGAGGCGAACACCTGTGAGTCGCACGCACTTTTTTGGTCCCGGAATATGGATCAACGTCCCGAAGGGACGCTATGACATCTGTTCCGAGGGACAGTACGGACGTCGGTCCTACGTTTAGATCAAGGAACTTAATCTTTTTGATCCGAGACTAGATCTCGTGCGATCTCAGGCGTTTAAAGGAAAAACAATGCGAGAGGTTCAAATAAATGGTAGCTAGGAAAATATAATTGACTTACATTTATTAAAAAAAAAAGAAAATTAGGTTTATATAAGATATTTATACATATTTTTACATAAAATAAGAAAAAAACTTATCATTGTACGTGTAATTACAATCGATTTGTTTAATGTGATTGAGTAAGAATTTAGTTATGGAGGTGTGAGTGTGTGTGTATGTATGTACGAGAAAAGGAAATAAAGTTATTGGGTATTGAAGGCGAGGAAAGTGATGCAGGAGCACATCGGGATGAGGTGCTTGTACAGGACGGTGTAAGGATTGGGGTTGCCTGGGATGTAGACTATAACTATTCTATCCCCTTCATTGGAGGGAGAAGAATACATTCTGAATAACCGATCCCAGTCGATCGGCACGGGATCCGACTAAGAAGGAGGAGTTGGTTTAAGAGAGGAGGGAGAGGAAATCCTTCTTCGAGGGGAGAAAAGAGAGGAAATCCTTCTTCGAGAGAAGGAGGGAGAGGAAATCGTTTCTCGAAAGGAGGGGAATAATTCAGGATTTCTTGGATGACGGAAGAGGTGACAGGGGGAGAGGTGAGGTCTAATGGTTGTGTCTGATACGAGATCTGACGAGTATGAGATCTCAAGATAGTGGTCGTCAGTCGGTTGTGGCTTGGCTATGCGGACGGTTCCGCCTAGACAGCTCCTCCTAACGTAAGGGATTCGTCCTCGTTTTCTAATTGGCGTACTAGCGCGCACTATAACCGAAGGGTAAAATATATATGTTTCGTTAGAAGCGCGTATAAGTGTGTGTGTGTGTGTGTGTGTGTGTGTGTGTGTTATATATAATATATATATATATATATATATATATATATTTGTTTTTATGAGGGGAGACGTGTGGATGAACCGGAAGGAATGGCAAGGGCAGTCGCAGTGGCAAATGACTGGGTGATCCCAATGATGATTGCTGCCCACAATTTATCTTTTTTTTCTTTGCACTTGCATAAAAAACGCGAACTGGCGTGACTGTCGCGGGTTCTCGTAGCCTGATTTTCGCACTGAGCATAACAATGATTTGATGCACTCGAATACAGATACGCGAACTTACGTAGTTTTTCACTGACGTGAATTGTACTAACGTGAACCGGGTGAGTTTGACTTTTATACTGATGCTCTGCATTTCCACAGAACCTCTATTTATATCCCGAAAAAAGGGCATTGTGCCCTTTGTCTAGGATGCAATAATTAGTTGCAATGTCACGCGAGATTTACGATTTTTATATCTATTTTATATCTATATGTTAATCTAAAGTGCATCGTTAAAGAATTTTCGAGAAGAAAAGGAGTGATTTACGTTTTTCTTTA
This sequence comes from Acromyrmex echinatior, assembly GCF_000204515.1. The sequence goes on from NW_011627208.1 coordinate 116,814, forward strand.
AAAAGGATTGCTCCAAACGGATGACGAATTCTGTTATCCTCGCGGAAAATATGGCTAGGTAAACAGATAGTTACTGTGTACAACTAGTTTTACGTGCAGGACAACCATTATCAGTCGCGAGTCTGATCTTAGATAACGCTATTATGGGAGGTTATCTCATGTGTTTTATGATTTTTTTAAGCGCGACTGTTTTCCTAAGATGAAATTGTTGATCAGTCTGGGACAAAGCTTGGATTTTCACTATTGCGTGCCTTCGGTACATTTATAATGTCTTTTGCAATCTTGTCACTTTTCGGGCCTTCATTAAGGTTGTCATTCCTTCCGGATTGGCGTTTACGAGTTTTCGCGGAGCTTGTCCGGTCCCTTTTTTTAGTTCTATCAGATCGTTATCAGAAGACTCTGCTCGAATCTCGCAGAGGCTAACCAAAGTCGCGACGTGGAGCCGAAGAAAAGAATCGTCTGTAGGATGTAATACCCTAATAGCTGAACAGGCATATAAAGTTATGAATGCTATATTTTATTATGATTCCTGTATCGAAGATTATTATAAAGGTATGTGTACAGAACAAATATCTTAGATTCAAATGGATGATGCGTAAGTTATAAAAAAACATAGTCTAAAGGTGATAAAGATATTTATAATATATAATATATTATTTTTAGAGAAAAACATTTCCAAACATATATATTAATCAACATATATTTACAATCATTCCAAGTTGAAATTATGTTACATATTGCAGAAAGTATGTTTACTGTTTATAAGAAAACGTTTAACATTATAAATTGCATCACATCAGTACAAATTTACTTAAAAAAAAAAATAATAAAGAAGATGCTACGTGCTTGTCGAAAAAAAGCTATTTTGTACAACATTATCTGTTTCAATTAAGAAATAACAGCTTTAATTTCCTTTCAATTCCTTGAAAAATAGATGATCATCATTTTGATATTCATGTTGACATTTTATATTACAATTATAAGATGATAAGGGTGGTGATGGGATTTTTTTATATCTAGATGGTAAGATTTAAATATTCTATGTTGAGATCATGTTATGTACTACAACCATGCTCGCGAGCAATTAATTCGCGACGGCAGGGATGGGTCGTCAAAAGTGGGGAAATTGTTGGAAGGCGAGAGAGGGGTAAGCTAAAAATCCCACACGAAATAATCAAGAAATATAAAACAATTATATTTGGCAAATCGTTTACATGCAATTTTCGGAGCCTCGCTCCCTCCGCTCGATACAATCTATTCTTACAAAAGGACAACGACGATTTATTTCTAATGTCGAGTGACAATCGTACTCTGTATGAATACGAGCTCTCACTTCTCTCCGCGGTCACCTCAGATGGTAATTGATAAACGACAACCGATTATTCACAAGATCTCTCGATAGCACGCAAGAACTCGTACTCGAAGTAATACCCGTTATTCGAGAGGGTAACGCCGACGCGAAGCCGAACGCTAACTCGAAAGCGCGACACGATCACAATAATTGTTTCAACACGATGCAAAACAAAACGAAAGCTGACTCGACTGTGGCAAGAGAAGCGAGCGCAAAGCATTCAACTCGACAACGCATAATTCATTTAATCACGATGCTTGAGAGAATGACTTGTGGCTCGTTATTGCACGACTCCACCTGGCCATTAAGCCGGTCGCTTTCCGCGACGCGAGCTTTTCCATGCGCGATCCACCCAAAGCTACAAACCTGGATCAATAGCTTTACAGCAGCGACGACGATGCTCGTCTCACCCTCTACGTCCTGATTCTTCTGTTATCCTGCTAGGCAATCTTCCTCACGGCAGCGATTCTCGAAAATTTTCTCGTCAACGGCAACTTCGCACATCCTTTACGTCGGCTCAACCAAAGCACAAGTGAGGCCCGCGAGGGCCGTTTGACTCCTCCCCTCAGGAAGCCGATTAGCTCCTGCTTATTACGCATGCTGCACAAGTCCTCGCGGCCGCGAATTCTTGCTCTTAAGAGCGCGTAATACAATTTCCTTTCAAGGGCTGTTTTTCCGCCTGAGACCCCGAAACTTCCCGGGCAGGCGGGGATGTTCTGGCAGCTCCTTTTCCAGCTCCATGTCGGGGACACACGGATGTCCCCGACGGACGTCCATATGGTCCCTAGGTAGCCGGGAATTTTTGTCTTCAATTGTACTCTGCAAGGGGTGTGCGACTTAAGAAGGTTTTAGGGCGACAGCGAATCACAAGCAAATATACAAAACAATACGACCAGTGGACGAGCTTACAACATAGCGTCGCCTCTTCTTTCTTTCTTCCAATGTAGTCTTCCTTCCTCCGCTGGTGGGTGAAACGATAATAATTACAGAATAACATAACAGCTGCCGAGCGCGATCCTAACTTTAATTGTGAGACTAATCACTAACGAAAGAAAAATCTTAACGAAAAGAGAAAAGTTATTAAACAAAAACAGACAATTACGGGAGTAGTGCACGTTCGCAGGTGCGCTTGTACGCACGCTCACATGCGTGTTCGCCCTCCGAGTCGGGATTCCACCGCTGACAGTTCGCGACAGTAACGGATAAAAATTGTCATGTTACAGTACGTTGTAAAAAAATATATAAACTGTTTATAAGATTTGCTACAAAATGCGTGATATCAGTACAAACTTACATTTTTAAAAAAGATAAAAAAAGGCACTAAGAATATATGTGTTTTTCGAATAAAACCTAAGTGTCTAACCTAATTAATAATAGTTTTAATTCTTCTTCAAGGATATTTTTATTGAAGGTCTTCTTATTCCAATCTAAGTAATAGCAGCTTTAATTCTTTGTCAAAAATTATTACTCCTCGAAAAAATTAATGTATCAAATAAAAAATTAAAACCCAGATGCTACAGTCTTAGCTAATCAAGTTAAATCCTATCAAGTTAAAAAGTAAAACCAAAGTGATACTATTTTTATTATTTACTTTAATGATATATATAATTGTATAAAAGATTTGATATCAACAATTAGCGCCAAGTTAAATCTCATACCAAATTAAATAAATAATATTAACTTTAATGATATGTATTATTCTTATAAAAGATTTGATATTAACAAAATTGGCGTCAAATCCAATACTAAATTAAATAAAAAATGTAATCCAAGTAATACTATCTTTAATTTTTATACAATGAAACCTAAATATAACAGATAATTCGAGTTGATCGTCACATATCTCGATATCAGGGATATCGAATCGATACATTGCGAATTCGTCATAACGTTTTTTTTTATTCGTACGCTCATCTAGATACTTTCTGTTTCTTATTCCATCTCCTTCTTGTATTCATGGCCGTTGTGTGAAATATACGGAATTCTCTGCCAAATAAACGCTTCAACAAAACGGCGTAGCTAAACGCGCAGCCGGATTCAAAAAATGGCGCGATGTATGTCACTGTAATCAAGAGGGCCGACATCATTATGGGCCGAAGCTGTCAATACAGCGATATTTCTAAATAGATGTCTATCGAGAGTAACAGGACACAAAACACCATTAGAACTATGGAGCGGAAAGAAACCGGACGTGAGGAAATTCAAGACGTTTGGTTCTCATGTAACTGCTTTGAGGAAAAAACTTGGTTTATGGGACGCAAGAAGCGAAAATTTCGTGTTTGTTGGATACAGTACAGAATCGAAGGCTTATGGATTATGACGTAGAGGTACAATATAAGTAATTAAGAGTTGTGACGTCCGTTTTATTGAGAATCCTCGATTTGTAATTCAAAGATCATCACAAGAAGTGAAATTATCTCTTCAATCAATAGATACAAAAGTCGAGACAACAAGCGAGAGACCAAGTACAAATGATGATAGAATACAAAGGACGGACGATAATGGTTCAACCGACAGCACTGATTATGAAACTTCAAATAATAGAGAACGAATAATTGAGATATACGATAATACGTCAAAGGAATTGAATCAAAATGAAGAAGAAGTACATCCCCTCCCAATGATAAATCCATCGAGAAGGCCTAGAAAGCCGAAGATCATACGTACTGATCAGCGAGGAAGAAGAGAGTGTCACATCGCAGAGGTGGAAATTGATCCATTATCAGTAGAAGAAGCTATATGTAATGTTTATAAAAATGAATGGCTAGAGGTGATGTAAAGTGAGTATAATTCAATAAAAGAGTGCGGAACCTGGGAGCTCACAGAATTACTTCTAGACAAGAAAGTAATAAATTGTAAATGGATCTTTCACGAAAAAACGTTAAAACGGTGAAGTGGAGAGGTATAAGGCAAGATTGATGGCTCGCGAATGTCAACAATGCCACGGAATAGACTTTGACGCTCCTGTCGCAAGGATGGAAACTGTACGTATCCTATTTGCTCTGGCTGTCAAAGAGATATATATTCATGAAATAAATTGTTACAGACTACGTTCAAGAAAACCTTTCATCAGAAATTTACATGGAGCAATCGCCCATGTTTGCAATATCCAAACAGAATAAAAAGGTATGTAAATTGCTACGCCCCCTATATAACTTAAATCTGGTAGAGAATGACATCAGAAGTTACGATCATACTTGAACAGCATTGGGCTATGACACTCCGAAATTGAACTATGTTCGTTCGTGGGACAAATACACGGTGACGTCGTAATTGTTATTGTATATGTAGACGACTTGTTGTTATAAGGAGTGTATCGATTGCGCACATTATCGATCGAACACGACAGCATTTTCCAATCGGACACGGACCTGATTGGACACGGACCCGATCGAACACGGACTCGAACTTACAGCATTGCATTAGGATACGGATCCGATTGCGCATCGACCCGACTGCGCATCGATCCGATTGCGCACGATCCAATTGCACATTGATCCGATTACGCATCGATCCGCTTATCCACCGATCCTATTGCGCACCGACCAAATTGCGCACAGATCCAATTGCACATAATCTGATTGCACACAGACTGTTCTCGTATCCCACTGTCTTCATGGGTTAGAAATATTCCAAGCACTGTCTACTGCAGTTTCTAGGGGATTAGGCCCCAAGTGATAGGATATATTATTTTTTTTTGTTCGGAGTGGCGTAGTCAATAAGTACTAGTAACTCCTACTACTAACTTTAAGTACACTCCACTGTCTACATGACAAATTTCCTAATCTCAACAACAGTACAATTATAGAAGTTGTACGTTCCTTTGAGGGGAGGAGAAGAGAGAGTGAGAGTCGCTTCGCGTGGATATATAAATACTTATTTATATTTTTTCATTATCTACTAATATTTTCCCCGTTTTTCCGATCGCTATCGCGGCTGATTGAGTTTGTGTGCAATCGAGTCCGTGCACAATCGGGTCGGTGCGCAATCGGATCCGCGTCCTAATGCAATGCTGAGTGTCCGATCGCATCTGATCGGGTTCGTGTTCAATTAAGAAATACTGCCGTGTCCGATCGATAATGTGCGTAATCGAGCCTCACTCTACTTATAGCATCACAAAATTTGAAGATACATCGATAAAAATCTTACTGTGTGGAAAATTCAAAATGCAAAACTTAAGAGTAACCGAAATTTTAGGAATGCGTGTCGAATGAAAGGGAATAACGGGAAACATACATATCTCTCAGAGGCACACATAAAAAAAGTTATTGAAAAATTTAATATGACTTGTGTAAACTCAGTCTCTATTCTGATAAAAATCAGCGTATAAGGAAATCCTTATTTCATGATGATGAGGCAAAGAAAAGAAAAATGAGATGACAAGTGCCGTACCGAGAACTTGTTAGGAGTTTGATCTACCTAGCGAATATCATAAGATCTGATCTGGCATTTACAGTAAATACATTGAGCCGTTTCAATGCAAATCCTAGAAGGATTCGTTAGAAAGCAACGAAACATGCCTTCAGATATTTAATCGCTACGTCCTGTCTGGGAATCACTTATATCAAATCTGGCAGACCTCTTCACACTATTGATTCCTATGAAAAAACATCGATAATCGACATTCTTATACCTAGTTCTCATATTAGCTCAAGACCCGATTAGCTGGAAGTCTAAACAACAAAAATCGGTCGCCCTTTCGACCATGAAAGCCGAATATGTGGCACTTTCTAAAAAAGGCGATATATATACATACGTGGAGGACTCAACATGTAACTTCGATAAAAGCGCTAAGATTTAGCAAGGACAGTATATATAATCAACGAAGCAAACACGTGGACATCCGTTCTAGACGTTTCCATTTTATGAGAGAAGTTCTGGAGGCGAAAGAAATTATTGTGCAGTACATCTCGTTCGATAGAAACTCAGCAGATCTCCTAAAGCAGATCTCCTTTGTTGAAAGATAAAATATTAAAATGCAAGGAGATACTAAAACTAAATTCATCTTAAATCATACATTTGTTTACCGTGAGTGTCGATGAGGGGAATATTGATGTAAGAGATAATTCGAATCAATTGTCACACGTCTATCTAATTAATTAATACATTACGAATTCGCCATAACGTTTTCCTTGATTCGTATATTTATCTAGATACTTTCTGTTTTTTACTCCATTTTCTTTTTGTATTGATAGTCGTTGTGTGAAATATAAGTTACCTCAAGTAAATTAGTTTTTAATATTTATCACTGTATTCTCCTATAACTTAAAGACAACACAATCAAAATAGCTTTAATGTTTCCTAAAAGAAATTGTTATATCACAAAATTGCGTTATTTCTCAAATCAATTCAAGTGTTACTGAAAAAAAATTAAAAGACTAACAGTATAAACAAAAAAATTTTAATTAAATAGAAAATTTTTTCAAGTAAAAACACTTGGCATTGCTAGACCGAATAAAAAAACTATAAAAACAATTAAAAATTAGAATGGTTATTAATAAAATAAATAACAAAAGGTCATTATAATTTGAAAGTAATAATTAAAGGAATAATAAATTTAATCTGAACTTACACTGAATAAGAATGAAGTTTACTATTTATTTCTCTTCTATAACGGATATCTTATAAATCTATAAGGCGTACAACTTTGCTTATACCATTTTTTTCCGAAATTCGAGGCTTTATTGTAAAAAACTGGTTATACATTTATGATTCAAAGTATTGTCCATCGCTGGCCACTACTTTCTCCCATCTTTCGGGCAGCATACGAATCCCGCGTCGAAAAAACTGGTCATCTTTTGAGGCGATCCACGAATCGATCCAATTTTTTACTTCTTCATAAGACCGGAAGTGCTGGTCAGCCAGGTCGTGTGCCATTGATCAAAACAAGTGATAGTCAGAGGGAGCAACGTCTGGAGAATACGGCGGGTGGGGTAGGACTTCCCATTTCAACGTTTCCAAGTATGTCTTGACCACTTTCGCAACATGGGGTCGAGCATTGTCATGCTGCAAAATCACTTTATCGTGTCTCTCGTTGTATTGCGGCCGTTTGTCTTTCAATGCTCGGCTCACGTGAATATTCGCGTCAACGTGGAAGCATGGCCGGGAACTCCCCATGATTTTCTGCGCTTGGGATTATCGTAATGAACCCATTTTTCGTCCCCAGTTACAATGCGATGCAGAAAGCCCTTCCGTCTTTGCCTTTCATGCAGCTATTCACAAGCAAACAAACGCCGTTCAACATCTCTCGGCTTCAACTCGTACAGCACCCAATTTCCTTGCTTCTGAATCATTCCCATGGCTTTGAGACGTTTTGAAATGGCTGATTGAGTCACTCCTAATGATCGTGCCAATTCTTTTTGATTTTGACAAGAGTCTTGATCAAGTAATGCTTTCAATTCTGCATCTTCGAAACCTTCTGTCTTCCACCGCTATGCTGGTCTTCGAGGTGAAAATCACCGTTCTTGAAGTGTTAAAACCACTTACGACACGTTCTTTCACTAATAGCGGCTTCACCATAAATATTTGAAAGCATTCGATGAACCTCAGCCGCAGATTTCTTCATATTGAAGCAGAAAATTAAAACCTCCCGCAAATGACAAGAATTCGGCTCATAAACTGACATTTTCAATCGAGAATAATTTTATGATGCAGACACAAATCGACTAATGTTTCTATGGGATTATGTTGACAGATGCCCAAGTTTATTGTGTGACGTCTATGATCTATTTATTTCGATCACCACTTACCGCTAAAGCTATCCATACGAAAACGGTATAAGCAAAGTCATACACCTAATAAATTTATTTTTCTTAGATTTAAACTTAAGCAAACTTATAGCATTCACAATTTTCATAATTTACACAACTATAACTCAATGGTATATATACACACGGTAGATATTTTAACTCTCATTGGGAATGTTTCTTATTTTTCTTATTATTCATATTTTGTAATTTGATTCTAATTTTTCTTATTAATAAGCTTCTTATTTATATTATTTTTCTAACAATTGGTAATACATTCATATTAGGTGTTGGAATTAATTCGTAGCGTTTTTTTAATGAAAGAATGTTATTTATTTCACATGAGCATTAAAAAATACATTAATGAAAGTACTTCCCATCACTTTCTACTACTTTTGACCATCTTTCGGGCAGTGAATGAATACCGCGTCGGAAGAACTGTTCATCTTTAGATGAAATCCAGGAATCGAACCATTTTGTACAATCTTCGTAAGATGTGAATTTCTGCTCGCACAAGCTATGAGCTAATGATCGAAACAAGTGGTAGTCGCTAGGTGCAATATCAGGAGAATACGGCGGGTGCGGTAGCACTTCCCATTTAAGTGTTTCCAGGTATGTTTTTACCGGTTTTGCAACGTGTGGGCGAGCATTGTCGTGCAGCAAGATGACTTTATCGTGTCTTTCGAAGTATTCCGACCGTTTTTGCTTCAATGCACGGCTCAAGCGCATCAGTTGCCGTCGGTAGAGATCTCCAGTAACGGTTTCATGCGGTTTTAGCAGTTCGTAGTATATGACACCCTTCTGATCCCACCAAATACAGAGCAGGAGCTTTGAGCCATGGATATTGGGCTTTGCCACTGATGTTGATGGTTCGCCGGGCTTAACCCATGACTTTCTGCGCTTTGGATTGTCATAATGGATCCACTTTTCGTCACCGGTAACAATCCGATGCAAAAAACCTTTTCTTTTCTGCCGTTGAAGCAGCAGTTCGCACGTGAGAAAACGTCTCTCAATATCCCTTGGTTTCAATTCATATGGGACCCAATGTCCTTCCTTCTGGATCATGCCCAAACTTTTAAGACGTTTTCCTATTGTTGAGAAGTCAACTTCCAATGACGTAGATAATTCTTTAAGTGTTTGACATGAGTTTTCATTGAGCAGCAAATCGTGCCTGCAAATCGTTATCTTCAAATTTTTTCGGCTGACCAGGTCGCTCCTTGTCATCCAAGTCGAAATCACCAGCTTTAAAACGTGCAAACCACTTCCTACACGTTTGCTCAGCCAGAGCATGTTCACTATACACATCCACTAAAATACGATGAGCTTCAGCTGCACTTTTGTTCATATTAAAGTAATGAAGCAAAACTCCCCGCAAAAACACTTTATCTGGCACAAATTTTGACATATTCAATGAATTATACAGTATTGTTATTTATGATTTCAAGAAAGGTTATGTACGGCAAATGACGTCCTATGATAGATGTTTACAATGTATACAGAACTATAGGTAACAACGAAATAGTGTACTGCTTGTGCCATCTCTTGTAAAACGCTACGAATTAATTCCAACACCTAATATTTTTTTATTTTTCTAAATATTACATTTATATTCTACTATTTTTATTGTTATTATATCGAGATCTAGCAGAGCGCCAAGTGTTTTTATTGTATACATGAAAAAATTTTCTATTTAAATTAATTTTTTTCGTTTTATACTATTAGTTCTTTAATTTTTTTTTAGTAACACTTGAATTGATTCTAGATAACGCAATTTTGTGATATAACAATTTCTTTTAAGAAGAAAGCCATTTGGATTGGAATAGGAAAATCCGTCAATAGAATGCAAAGATATACACTTAAGTTTCATATAAAAATTAAAGATAGTATTGGATTATATTTTTTATTAAATTTAATATGGGATTTAACTTGGCACCAATGTTGACATCAAATTTTTCTACGAATGATATATAAAATTTTGTGAAATTTAACTTGATATCAGTTTTGTTGATATCAAACCTTTTATACGAATGATACCGTTAAAGCTAATCATTAAAACTGATAATAATAAAGGCAGTACCACTGGATTTTATTTTTATAGAAGATTTGATGGAATTTAACTTGATTAGTTAAGACTGTAGCATATGAATTTTAATTTTTCATTTGAAACATTAGTTCTTTCCAGGAAAAATAATTTTTGACAAAGAATTAAAGCTGCCTTTACTTGGATTGGAATAAGAAGACCTTCAATAAGAATATCTTTGAAGAAGAATTAAAACTATTATTAATTGATTTAGAACGAGTAAATCTCTCATACATCACAACGCAAGATGTTCGTAGCAAAAATTTTAATTTTAATCATATACCAATTAGAAAAATAAATGTTTCGATCTTAAATTAGGTCATCTTCAGTATTACAAAATTACAAATTCGGAATTATGCGTATAATACTTTATCACAACACAATATAAAGAGTTTGAAATCCCGCGTAATAAATTGTAAGAAAAATTCAAAACGATAATGTTCGCAACAAGTTATCTTTGCTATCTTCAAAAAGAAGGTAGGCGAATATTATATCGTATATATTCTTGTAAAATTGTCTATTGTTAAAATTCAATTAGTTCCTAGTTCAGTCGCTAGTCCTCTTTGGTTATTCACATATAATTTCCAAATTCTAATGGAATGAATATAGTTACATTAATAATTCAGAATTACAATTAAGAAAGCACAATAATATCTTACCTATGTGCAATAATTTTTATGAGTCCTATCAGGATGTGGTGAACTTGTGTTAACGAATAAATTATCATAGACTGTAAAACTCAGAGCATGACAGTACAATTTATAAATAATTTTCGTCGACAAAACTGAAAGAGAGGGTAAGTGGGGGTTAGTGAAGTTAAGTGGGGGAAGCTATATTAAGCAAAGGAAAATATGCTTTGGGTAGACGTTCTGTATCATTTTGTATGTTAATAGCTTTGATTTGTTTTTTGATGCATATCATTGCAGACATGAATCTTTTTTGAAAACATAGTTCTAAATCTAACAATGAAATATTCTCCCAATCTAATTCATGTCCAAATTCCAACTGATGTTCCGATACTACTATACGTGAGCTTTTGGATCTCTCAATATTCACTTTATGTTCCTTTATTCTTGTTTTAACTTTCCTTTTAGTCTGATCTACATATGAAATATCACAATCGAGGCAACTTATTTTATATACCACATTACAATGTTCCATCGTGTCCAACTTACTTAATCTAATGATACACTTTAACGTGTTCATGGATTTATAAGCTACTTTGAAATTATTCTTTTCGGCTATCGGTTTGAAATTTTCTGAAATTTCGTGCATGTAAGGTATCGTGAAATAAATATTTGGATTATTATTATTCGGATCATTGATGTTCTTGGTTGTATTTATATATAAATCTTTTTTCCTCGATAATGTTTTTATTCTGCTATTAATTGTGGAGAAGATATTATATCTAAAGGATAGCTATTAGAGAGTAGAACATTGATCATAAACTCAATATTTTTCTTATAATAATCCGAATGCGCAAGGAAAAGAATTCTGTCGAACTGCCCGATTATCACTCCTTTTTGTGTTCTATTGGGTGGTTAGATTTGTAATTTAAATAACGTCCCGAATTCGTTGGTACTGAAGATGACCTAATTTAAAGCCGAAACGTTTATTTTTCTAATTGTTACATGATTAAAATTAAAATTTTTGCTACGAACATCTTGCGGGGAGTATGCCGTTAAGAGATTTACTCGTTTTAAAATTTGACCACGTATTGACTTTTATTGTAATTGGTTTAGACACTTAGGTTTTATTCAGAAGCATGTATATGTTCTTAGCGCTTTCTTTTTTTAAAATGTAAGTTTGTACTGATAATAGGTACAAAAGAATATGTCAGACAAAAGTTGTTCAGTTACTAGCGGGAAGAAAAACGATGACCTTGGTTGATCTTGATAAGATGTTTGTAAGGTCAAGTCAAGGTTATCTAAAATTTTTTATATGGAAACCTCAATTTTTTATTTCACATCCCAAATATCATGACAAGAATCTTAAAATTATAATAAACACTTTGCTGGAGAATGATTATCCTCCTGATTTTATTTTTGAGATGATAAATTTAAGATTGAAAGCATTCATCCATAAACAGTCAAAGACACAAAACAATATGACTAACTCGCCACCAGAATAAGAACGTGCTTCTTGGTTCTTATTACCGTATGTTCAATCGATTTCGAATAAATTCAGGATCATTACTGCTAACTTGAACATGAAGCATTTTTTAGTTTGAATAAGCTTGAAAGATTTATGAAAGTTCAAAATATTCTCCAGAAAGAATCAAATAAGAATGTGGTTTAAAAAATTGAATGCAAAGATTGTGCAATGTGATATATGTACATAGGTCAAATTGACAGAAAACTAAAAACAAGAATTCAAAAACATCGATAAATTAATAGCTCCAATGACACTAGATCGGTCGTCACAGACTTTCATTAAATCATGATTTCGATTTGGGAGAACGTCAAAATTTTAGACCGTAAACGTTATTTGAGAAGAAGACTGGTACCTGAGATGTTACATATACAAATGCAAAATAATAGTCTTAATTTATAGTCTGACACCGAATGCATCATCCGTATATTTCTATTTTAAACAAATTATAAATAATTTATTATTTTAACGCTTGATTTTAGCCTTGTAAACAAAGACAATATATGTATGTACCTACGACACACTTTCAAAATATCATCAGTCTTAATTTTGTCGTGCCTTGACTAACATATATTCTCTTCTATTCTGACTATTGATATATATCTATTATAATTATTGCACGAATTCATGGACAATATTCTTTATAATTTATTTGTTTTTGTAATCACATCTCTCATCATCTAATAGTAAGCCACCTATTATTAGAAGTTTTTATAATCTACCAATAATATGGTACATTTTTCACGTTCATAAGAATAAGAATAATTATATAAAATTGCATGTCACTTATGATCACTCAATCCTTTAGTGGCTACTTTTGATGCATGTTGAGGGATGTTTCATATTTTTGAAGAACTGTAATAACACTGATAATGACTCTAAAAAAAGTCGAAATGTTCGTATGAAAATATATTCAATTAAATATTGCACTGAATAACATTATTATTTAATCACGCTCCAACAACTGCGTTACACTCATTTGCCTTAATTCTTACTATTTTTTATTTCATGTTCATATTGCTAATGTCAAGAGCTTTTCAAAACACTGTAATAAAATTATTTTCATTAAGTACGTCGAGTTATATAAGGTAACTTATATGTTACAGTACTGGCAGCATTACATAAGGTGTCCGACCGACGAATATAATCTCTTGAATATTGTTCAGGAGACGTCCTGGATAACATTCGTTAAGATTAAAGTCATTGGATTATTTCTCTTATTTCCATTCTTACATAAAAATAAATTTTCAGTGCAAAAATAAAAATAGGAGTTAGATATAAGATATACATATATTATTTATCTGAAACTCATTTTGTTACTTTAAGCTAATCACATTAGTATCACCATGTTTCTTTTATACACGATGATAATATATTGAATAACAATAATTATATTAGGACTCTCAAATTTTAAACAATACGAAAAGATAAATATAGTAGACTAATGAAAGTCAATAACGATAAACGGCGCAATTATTTAGTGAATAATCAATACTTAGATATTGGATTGATATCTGCTTTGAACGTTTCGACTCTCTTTGAAGTCCTCCTCAAGAATGATACAAGTATAATTAGCTCTATGTCCATAATGCCTAAGTCATTCGCAAATTGATAAAGATGCAGCGTTGTTAATCATCACGGAACATGAAGCATTGTACTGAAGCTTTGTTGAACATATTAAAACTTAAAAGTAGAATTGTTAAAATCAAATATAAAGATCACATTTTTAGAACACACATCCGATGACATGTCACTTAGATATAATATATCGATTCGATCGATAAATAAAGTATCGAGATTTCTCTCTCTGTCTCTCTTGTTGTTGCTCATCAGCATAACTGACACACATTTATTTTATCCTTTCTAAATAATCATGTATCCCAGCAAGGGGAAACAATCTCCAATGATTTTGATCATATAACAAATGCTATCTATGTGAACAATATTCAAGAGTTTTCAGCCATCGGTCGGACACCTTGCGTAATGCTAATGTCGGCGCGACGGTACTGTAACTTTCAAGCTTTATAACTCGAAATATACTTAATGAAAAATAACTTTATTAGAGTGCTTTGAAAGCTCTCGACACTAGCTATTAGATTGTGGAATCAAAAATAAGGCCAAAAAAATCGATGTGACCTTGACCTGACTTTAAGGACATCTCATCAAGAGGTCATAATTTTCTTTCTCCCTAGTAACTGAGCAACTTTTGTCGGAAACATTTTTCCGTATCTATTATATTTTTCGAGATATTTTAGTGTATCGCTTAAGGGGATGCTGAAGCGAAGGCCGAAGTTGATCAAGGTCGATATTACAGGTTTTCATTTCCAATGTATAAGCTGCTTACGCCCTCTGAGTTAATATGATCATGCAGGAAATTCGATCGATTAATTATCGATATTTTTATTCCGTTTCCTACATTACCATCTTAACAGGGATGTGTATTAGGGTCGGATCCACAATGTAAGATTTATTTTGGAAAATTTTCCAATTTTAGAATTGAAAAAAAAATAATTGAAGTTAATCTTATATTTGTAGAATCGGACCTTAGAAATTTAATTGCATTATATACATATTTAGTTGTATTATATACACATGCAATGTAGGCCGTGTTCTAATATATATCACCAGTACTAAAAGTCTGTAATATATATAAAATACAGATTTTTAATTAATATATATATCGATACGAAGCAGTAATAGCACTTTTTTCTTATATCCAATGCCATTTTACGATAATATATTATCATTAATGAATATCATAATATATATACATATGGATATTCATGCAGATATTCTCTATGTCCATTTTTATGCAATATTAAAATTTTATATTATAAACAATAAGGAAACAAGACCGTTTATATTAAATAACATTACAATCCGAAGCGCCACTACGGTCTAAGTATTAAGATGTTGAACTAATATATATATTATTCAAACGAATGAATTAATTTCAGAAATAATAATTACGTGTCGGTATGGTTGTCGACATTAACGCAATTAATCTGAAATGTAATAATCCCCCCAAAATTCCCCAAATTAATCTTAAAAAACTGTAATAAACTTATTGCGAAAAAATTTGCGAGGCAGTATTTTTTCGCAATAAGTTTATTACAGTTTTTTAAGATTAATTTGGGGAATTTTTGGGGGATTATTACATTTCTGATTAATTGCGTTAATGTCGACAACCATACCGACACGTAATTATTATAATGTATATAATGATATATAAAATGTAATTCTAACGTTGTATATAAAAAGACATTCATGAATACGAATTACAATTACATTTTATGTGTATTATAATATATGTG
>NW_011627208.1:136512-160245 GCF_000204515.1 Acromyrmex echinatior
TTCGTGCCGCGGACGGTATGACTAATAAACTGTCAAAATTTCGGGTCTGTAGCTCGTTCGGTGTTGCCATACGACGAAATTCAAAAACGTACCAATAGATGGCCCACCCTGTACATATAGAAGATTATTAGAGAATATAATTTCTTATATAAGAAAATTATACTGCGAAAGAAATGAATTTTTTTGATTAATCTATAAAATTAGTAACCAAAAAATATTCATTCAGCATTAAAACACGAAATAAGTATTACAATAGAAGTGATACAGAGTTGTATCGGGAGACCTTAGATTTACATGCTGAATACTTTGGCGAGAGTAACACACAGGCTGCGCGCGCGCGCGCACACGCACACACACGCACGCACGCACGCACACGCACACGCACGCACGCACGCACACACACGCGCGCGTGCGCAGGTACCTACACACACGATAGACTTATAAGATAGTCGGAGCATTCATATAAGAGAAATTGAAGACAGCATTAAAGGACAGCTCTACTCCAAACTAGAGACCCTCTAATCAGAGTCGCGATACGAGACAATTTGAGCCGACTTTTGTATGCAGGGTAATAGTTTTAACAAAATCGATAACAGTGAGTAAAATATATTAGTATTTTTGTTTAACCTTAACGCCACGTTAATTTCTCTCTATTGTCGGTTTTGTTAAAACTATTATCCTATTACATTAGTGATGCATTTTGATACGAGAATCTCGGAATATCATCTCAGAACTTCTCATGTCATTAAAAGTACATTTTTGAGATTATCATATATCATTTGTTTTTTTCGTCTCGTCTCGTCTTGACATATGTATGGTAATTATAATTATATAATGTACTGCTTGGTTATATAAATATTTAAAATAAATGAAATGAGGTAGTCGATATTTTTGAATGTCTCGAGATAAAATTCAGGAATCTTGAAAAGCAAGAATATCGGCCCATCGAGATGAGAAAATTGTATTAATCATTTGTTTAAATCTCGTATCGGTATTTTCTCGGCTCGAATGCATCACTACCCTGCATACAAAAATCGGCTCAAATGTCTCTTCTACTCCAAACATAGTTGTTTCTTTCCTTCAGAATGAGTGGTACAGAACCAACCAGCTTAAATTACAACGCTTGGACGTCTATCTTCGTTGCTCTCGGCTACTTCCCGACACGGCAACTAATCAATTCATTACTGGAAAAGAAGAGAACTACTCCGCGACTATTTCTCTCTCTTTCTATCAAGTCTTCAGCTTCTCTTGTACGAATGCTGCTATCTTATAAGTCTATGGCACGCACACGCACATACTGTTAGGATTTGAATATAGAGACGGATAGATTAAAGCTTCACAGCTTTATTTGTACATATGACATATCCAGCGGGAGATCAAGAATCGATTAATGGCGATAGAAAAAAAAACAGAGAACCAGTAATAATCAAGATAGGAAATTCGACCTCAATTAGCAAGTGATTGATCGAGCATGGTTGGACCTAAAGACATACTCTCAACACTCTCTCTCGAACGTATAAATGTTGCTCAGTTTTCTGTTATTTTGAACTCCAATCAGTTCCAGACATCTATGGTGTTTGTCTCCGGTATCCTTTTTATAAGGAAGTCTTAAGGCGGGCATTCTTTCGGTGGGCATGTACTCAATCTCCAGCAGGTCATCCTTCAATGCATCTTACGAAGTACTAGCTACGCTCCTCGATTGTCGTTCATTAAGCAGATTCGTGCGGGATCGAAAAGCCCGACTTCCGATGTAAATCCATGTAAGTATAAGGCCTCCTTTGTGGCTTCAGTCAGTGTCATGTATTCTGCCTCGGTGGAAGAAAGGGCGATTATACGTTGCTTTCTGAATTCTCAACTTATGACGACGCCATTCATATCGAAGACGAATCCAATGTAGAATTTACGATCCACTGGACATTCTGTCCAATCGGCGTCCACGAATCCCTCCAAGCCTGTCTTGCTTTTGCCTGTCTTGCTTTTGATATGATTCCAAAGTTTATCCCTTTCAAGTACCTCTTCGCCGCCAAAGTTTATTCCTTTCAAATACCTCTTCGTCGCCTTCCAATGATCCTCATTATGAGGGTATTGAACTGACTAAGACAACTAACAATATGCAATATATTTGGCCTCGTCGCAATTGCCAAATAGTTTAGAGTGCCTATGAGTTCTTGATACGGTCTCGTTTCTTGGGCCTGGTTTGATTTGATGTTTCTTATCTAGTTTCCTCCTTATCTAATTTCATGCCTGCCTCGACGGGAGTACAAACGGGGTTGCAGTCTTTCATTCCGAAACGTAAAATTTCTCGGATGTAGCCTGATAGAGAAATTGCAATATAGTCTCTGCCCCTGGTGATTTCAATTCTCAGGCAGTAATGTATGGTTCCTAGATCCTTTACATTCAATTCCTGTAACAAACCTTTTCATATAAAGTTTAAATCGTTTTCATTGCGATAAAATATCAAAATGTCGTCTACATATACTAGGAGTAACAGGGGTTTCTCTTTTCGTCTGAGTTGATAAACGCATGGATCAGAGTTGGCGTCAAACCTATTTCTCGAAGTTCTGATTTAGTTTTTTGTATCATTAGCAGCCGGCTTGTTTTAAGTCATATAAAGCTTTTCGTAGACGGCAAACCTTGTTATTATGAGCTCTTCCAGCATTCTCTCCGCTTGGATTTCTAAGGCATTTTTACTGTCCTTTCCAGATGTAATTTTCTTCAGATTTTCCGTGAGTCGTTAGAGTAATTCTATGTATATTTCCTCTTTGATAGTACCGTGTAGCTAGGTCGTCGTGATGTCCATCTGTTGTATCTTTAAGTCGTGCTGAATTGCTAAGGTTAGTAGCATGAGTAAAAACCGCAAGCGTGCGACAGGTGCAAAGATGTTGTAGTAGTCAACCCTTGGACGTTGAGCGAATCCTTTTGCGACGATTCGAACTTTTCTTCTTTCTATACGTCCGTTCGCATTGTATTTGTTCCTTAAGACTATCCGATGCTATGATAGTTGTTGGGTCGATCGATGATTTTCCGTGTGCCCTTTTTCGATAGACTGGCTAAATTCGCCTCTTGTTCATGTATAGTTCGATGTCTCGCCATTCGGTATATGCTCGACTTCTTTGCTAATGGTTTCGGAGCAGCTGTCTCCTTTTTGTAGAAGTATAATATATTTTGCGTTGGCAACCTGATTTTCCCGTAAATAGTTTCCTGGGTCTTCCGAAGCCTCTCTTGGGAATATATTGGAGTTATCGACGATAACATTAGGTTCCTCTTTCTCCGGTGTCGTATTCCTCTGGCCCCGTCTTCCAATTCCTTTTCGCTTCCGGGATCTATGTGAAAATCACAAATGTGTTAGTGTTTCCTTTGAATCTTTGACCAATTATTTGCTAGGATTCTTTTGTTCGTCAATTTTGATGTTTAAGAACGCGTAAGATGATCATTCTCTGTTTAATCGGAACCATAGCCTTTGGATGAGTCGTCATATCCGAAAAAAGTGCATCTTATTCCTCGAATTTATCTTTGTTGGGTTCTTTCGAATACATATGCGACTTTTCCGAAAGTTCGCATGTGTTCCACGCTCGGACGTTCCTCATACCATAACTCAAAGGTTGTCCCTATTAATGTTTTTGTGACGCATTGATTTCTGATGTAATTCGCCATGTTCACAACTTCCATCCAGAAGAGAGTTTCGACTGCGTCATTAAACACCATGCCATTTCCATGAGCATGCGTTGTTCCTTTCCGCTACTCTGTTTGATTGAGGTATATAAGGTATGATTAATCTTCCTGTGATACCTTCCTTTTTTTAGAAATTTGTCGAATTTGTCGTTACAAAATTCTCGACCGTTATCTGATTGTACTTGATTTTTTGTCTGATCTATTTCTCGATAAGATTCTTAAACTCTTTGAAGACTTGCAAAACTTCGTTCTTCTTTTGTATAAAGCGTACTACCATTCATTATGAATAATCGTCTGTGAATGTTAAGACGTATCTTGCTTTTCCTTTGAATTCATTCCGTATCAGTCCGCATACGTCTGCATAGATAATTTCCAGCA
Organism: Acromyrmex echinatior; assembly: GCF_000204515.1. The sequence goes on from NW_011627208.1 coordinate 140,563, forward strand.
ATTGGGTCTCTGTGAAGGTTTTTCGAATAGTGCTGTTAATTTAGCTTCCGAGCAGATTTCGCACGTGACGTGATTCTCATCTTTTTTCAAGTGAAGTTCGTATACAGCCTCATTCTTGTTCATTTCCAAGAGATCGTCGTAGTTTAGATGACCGAGTCTCTCGTGCCATGTTATCTGAGACTTAAGTGTTTTTTCTGTACGGGCCGATTTCTTGTTTGATTCTCGAAATAAGAGATTTTCCTTCCAGTCCGCAACGAAGGATCTTTATTCTGTCGGTATTCTTTCTTCCTTTTTCTTTGATGAATATAACGTTATTCCCGGCGTCGGTGATCTTAACAACGGAGATCAAATTACTGCGAAGTCGGGGATGTTTAATGCATTTTCCAAACTAACGGTTCTCGTTGTGTTTCCGTTTGTAACTGTGACCTTCACTGTTCCCTTGACCTTTATTTGAGATGTGGTTGGCTAGGTTAAGATTCATGCTTTCAGGGTTCGAAATTTTTTCAAATTTGTTTTTGTCATGACACAAATGTGAAGTGCATCCGCTGTCGAGACACAACGCATTGTCTTTTGGGTTATTCCCTACAGAATATGAAATGGTATTAGTGATAGAAGTGAAGAAAGCGACATCCTCACTAACGGCTGCTTTTTTCTTGGTCTTCGTGTTTTTCTCATGTCTGTCGCGACAATCTATAGCCTTGTGATCAATTTGGGGACATCTATGACATCTATATTTAAATATTTCACCTGAGCGGAGCTTTGCCTTATCGATGGCTTTATCAATGGTCCTTCTTTTGGTTTTCTTTTTCGAGCAAACATGGTCGTCATCTTGGTTTCGTTGTCTCCTGGTTACGCTTTCGTCAAGAATTTTAACTTTCAGATGTTCAGAGTTAGGCAATGTGTCTCTCGACTCAATGGCACACTTAAAATTCTCGAAGCTATCTGGTAGGCTATGTAACAATATTTGTTTGCAATTCAATATTGACCTCGATAACTGATAATTTGTCGAAATCTAAAAAAACCATCAAAAAAATTCGTCGACGTATCGTTATACGTCGTCATGGTCATCAAGTCGATGAGTCATTAGCCGTTTCCATAATGATACCTTTTTCGCAGGGCCTTTTGACTTAAATATCGATTTCAATTTCAACCAGATTTCATGGGCTGTTGAGTAATGTCTAATTTGTTTGAGTTTTGCGTCGTCGATTATGAGATATAGGTTAACCTTTACTCTTTTCCTTCTGCCTTCCAGACTATTAAGGATCGACTATTCGGCTTCTTGTGCCGGTTTCTGTCCACTTGCATAGGCTCACATTTTGTTCTTCGTCATCAATAGACTCAACTTCAAGTAGCAAGCAATTGGTCGAGCACTACGATCGGACCTAAAGACGTACTCTCAATACATACACACACAAAATATGTTTTTATAATTATGAAAATAATTACAATAATAAGAAAATTTTATTAAAGCAAAAAATTAATAATTATATAAAGATTATGCGTTTCGCGGGTTTTCTTCGTGTCTAGATCCATTCTTGGAATACCAACGTTTCGTGAACCTTGTGTAGTCCACTTCATCAGGGTGAGAAGCAGCCTGATACTCAACTGTTCCTTCGGGCCGTTCCTTTTATATTACGCTATTTATTGGAGTGGTTAAACAGTGCTCTCTTAGTGGGATGAGGTCGGAGGAGACTTCATGTGAGGCCTTTATTATATTTAATGTGTCTTTTATTGAGACTTGTGTGAAAAGGGATTCAAAACTTACAAGCAGATCTGTGGAACGTAATAGGATTTTTTGGATCTTTTGTATGAAGTCCGTTGAGTTGCTTATGTGGTCAACCTACTCGGATAAAAGAACACCAACGTGATGTCAGGCTAAAACACGTCACGCAGTCAGCATTATCGGAACACAAAATCGAAACAGGACATCAAATATTGTTTGACAAAAGGACCACAATAATCAACATTACATCATACTTTCCAAGAAAGTATAGAGAAGTCATGGAAACAAAACCCATAACAATCTAAGTAGAGATAATGGCTACAATATAAAATATGGAAAACCATTCTCCTGGTTATTGAAGACCGACCAATTTCCCCCACAATTCTTTTCTTTCCCCTCACCATTCCAACAAGTAGCGTAATATAAAAGGAACGGCCCGGAGAAACAGTTCAGTATCCTTTCCCTGAAGTGAACTGCAAGGTTCACGCAACGTTGACATTTCAAGAATGGATCTGGATATGGAGGAAACCTGCGAAACGCATAATCTTTATATAGAAAGCATCCCAATAGAAGCCTCAAGAAAATAAATATCAAGTTATATAAAAAATATTTTAAAGATATTTTTTAATATTCAGGGTGTTTTAGAACAAACGTTTATCCTTAAGATAACATATTCCTGACACAATTCTAAGACAATTTTTTCTTGCCAAAATTTTATCCAAAATTTTTGAATAATAAGAGAAAATAATTGAATGAATTACGGGTTGCGTACGGAAGATAGACAGAGGCGGCGCAACTCGTCATCCAACACTAGAATGAGTATAAAGAGAGTGGTGCCAATGCATGTGCCTAATGCTGATTGGCTCCGCCATTATTCCTTACTGTTAATTAGAAAGAATACAACGTTAAAGAAAGAAAAAGTTAAAATTGTCCAATATACATGTAGGACACCAAATAGCGACTTCCGGCTAAATGGCGATACTCTCTTTATACCCTCTATACCACTCTATCCAACGCCAACGCTCAGCTGTGCGCTACGCGTGAAACGCGTATATATACGTTTTCTTTCCCCTTCCCCCTTCCCCCTCCCCTCTTTCTCTTTCTCCTATCTTGTAGAGATGTTTTCATACCGTAACCAAGTTGGAAGAAAGCAGGATAACTTCATGACCGTAAATTCCAACGAGATTCTCATAAATCCACACACTGGATACAATATAAGTCTTTCAAATTATATGATATTAAGAATCTTATTTTAGATCGCATGTGTGAGAAATACAATACTAGAAAAATCCCTATTATGGTCGAAGCTGGATCTTTATTGCTTTAAATAATTCAATCTTGAATTACTAATAGGAGTATATACTGGGTGCGTCACCAAAATCCGGACAAATCGAACAATTTCTTTAAATAAAATGTTTTTAATGGAAAATTAAATATTATAAAAAATTCTTTTACATGGCACTTAGGGGATCCCTGTAGAGCACAATTATTCCGATATATCCCCCCTTCCCCCATTAGCTTGAATGATGGCCTCTAGTCTCGGTTTGAAGCGTTCGCATGCACGCTGTAATGTAGCATTGTCCATGCTGACGAATGTTGCCTTAATAGCGTCAATAGATCCTTAATGATGTCACATTGGTATGCCGAGACTTGTTTGTGACCGTTTCAACTACGCTTCATACGTAATAGTCTAAGGGATTTAAATCTGGGCTGTTGGGAGGCCAGAATGGGAGTCAAGGCGAGCAACTCGGCTTATTCTGGCAGTCTCAGGGAGCATCTGTCGTATCTTTATTGTGCACGATTTGTATCGAAAGTTCTCTTCGGCAATTCGACGCATTGTTGGCTCGCTTACACCAACACTCGATGCTAATTTTCGTAACGATTGCGCTAGGTTATCCGAAATCAGCGCTTGAGCCTTTTCAACGACTGCGGGAGCGTTCATCGAGCGTCCTCACGGTGCGTTCTTTCGAGTGACTCTTCCTCACTGGCATATTGGAACCTTCGTTGGACTGTTCTAAAATCGTATATTTTGTCACAACATCATAAACGTTGATCTCGGGTATCCAAAAAACCGAATTATTTCTGTTGTTGAGCGCCCAGCGCGAAGACCTTCGATCGCGGTTTTATACTCCGCACTTGGTTTCAACATCGCGGCCATTTTGAGAATACTGTTTACTAGAAGACTGTTTACTAGAAGCATCAAGCTTTCTTGGACGCTAACAACAATCTCTAGCGGAGGCACAATATAGCGGAAAATTTAAATTGAAATTTGTCCGGATTTTTATAACGATCCTGTAGATACTTGCATATATAACACATGCACATTGTAATCTTTTAGAACTGCGCGCCAAATTATTTTTCCGGGCTATAAATGCAATTGAAACTGCTCTAGTAATCGCGAATTAAATTGACAAGCAATTTAATAATTTGATGATACTATCAAGCATTTTATTATAAAGATGTTAATATATTGAAACTATTAATAAATTTATTGCAAAAAATATTCGGCCAGGACTTGAACATATCTTTTGTATTCCGTGCAAAGTCTTTAGATTACCGAGACTTTAGTAATATTCTTCGCAATAATCGGAAATACATACAATAAGGATCTTTTACATTAATTGCATTATATATCATTTTTCATGCACATTTGATCGATTTACAAACAAATAACAATTCGTTATTATTAATCACTATCCATACAAAAAGTTTTCAGAAATATTTCACAAATATTTCAACTGAAAAGTGAAACATTTCATAAAAATTGCGAAATATGTCTGCAATATTTCTGAGACAGCTCTGGAATAGCAAAATGTATGCGATTTTTGCACATGAAACCTTGATGAAATGTTATGGAAAAAATCTGCAAATCTTTTTGAAATAATAAATAATAAATAATCTGTTTGTCAACAGATGGCTCCAGCAGTAAGTGAACAGTTTTATCGTGATGGTATACGAGCTCTGCCAGAAAGATGGGAAAAAATAATAGCTAGCGATGGGCAATACTTTCAATGATTCATTTGTAACCATTTTTTCACAATAAAGTTGCATTTTCATCAAAATAACAGCGAGAACTTAGTTGCGCATCTACTAAAGGTTTCAGCTACCTCTAGTACTACAAAAATGATATTTAAAATAAGTTGTACTGTGTAAAGTTGATACCGAAGTGTGCACACAAATGTTTTATACTATAACAATGCTACGAAGAGTAGCACGTTTCATTTGTGAAAAACTTCACTCATGATGTCATTGCGTCGAAGAACATTATTCCCGGTTTTCACCGCGAAAATCAATGAAAACTAATACGTTAACTCATACGTAATGTTTAATATCTTTAGCCGTGAAAAGTAACATATTTTATTTTATATCGCGAAAACTAATATGTTTGATGGTTTGACTGTGAAAAGTAGTTTGTTTTATACCGCAAGAAGTAATGTGGCTGTGGACTATCCTTTGAGAATTTCAATGACTGTCAAAGGTTAGAGATAGAAATACTTATACCAATGATTTTATTTTTGGTTCCAAATAGTAAAATGAATACTCCATTGTTATTGTTGCTTTTTAGTTGTATAATTTTATTTAGTCTACATTTTTACAATCTTAATTAATTAATCTAATTTTAAAATTAATTAATTTTATTTTAATATTACGAACATATACAGGGTGTTTTTTTAAGCCCGATAGATTTTTTTAAGCCCGATAGAACTTAAAATTGTAAAAACTAACACAAAAATTAAATTATAATCAAAAAATTTTTTAGTCGAAAGATCAATGCATGGCATTAACATTTGAAAATGATTTCGGGCATATGGCCACCGCGGCTATTTAATTTAATTTTTTGTTTTATTTTTACAATTTCAAGTTTTATCAGGCTTAAAAAAAAACACCCTTTAGATGAATGAAAGAATGAACGGATGAACGAATAACTAAACGAACAAAGAACTAAATCAATCAGCGGTAATGTTTCTGTAAAATGTATGAAATTCTTTTGGAATAAAGCCCCAGGATATCATATTCATTAAGGTCTTTCTTTTTCTTTAAACCCAAAGAAATTTTTCGATTATATGAGTTTTTAAGCTTATAAGCGCGAACTTCTTGAATCGTTACATTTTTCTTTAAAATTTTCATCACCTTCGATTCATGATCAAATTCATACGTTACACCAATGAATTATCCGTCGGGTCGAAACTTATCTCTTTAACGCTCGTTATTGACCGAGCGCCAGTTGAAAAATCTTAAAAAGTTTGATAAATCTTAAAAATCCATTATTTCATTTTGAAGTCTTTCTTTGATTATACGGATTATTATTAAGTTTTGCTTCTTGCATTAATCGACACTATTCTTGTTGGATGTAAACAGATTTATGTTTGCAGTATTTTCTAATGCGAGCGTGCATTGAATCGCCATCATTTTGCGTGTGACCAACTTCAAGAAATCTGTAATGTATTTTTAAAAACACTTTTTAATTTTAAAATTTTCAGTTATTTAATAATAAATATATACATTTTTATGTTATTTTTTATTTTTAGGATTATGTACTAAATATAATTACATAAATGTAGAACAAAAAAATATTATTATGTTTGATAATAAAAACCAACCTGTGAATAATATTTATGACAAAATTAACTGCAGTCTTATAAAACATACTAAATACCATTTTGTTTCGGTTTTGCCCGTCACAATTGTCGCTGTACAATACAGAAAAACTCCTTTACATTCTCAGATTTCATTTTTTCATAAATGAAGCTCAAAAATGATGTAATTTCATTTGCGCCACGATTACCTACTGTTTCATTCCATACATTGCACCAACCGTGGTGATTGGCCATATCATATATTGTAAAATTCCAAACACATAATTTGGACATATAATATAATACAATGGCCCAATATCTGCCCGCGGAGTTGTCAAAATTTTTTGTAAATCAAAATTTATAGTACAAATTGATGAATCGTCTGTGGCTCTTTGCTTGTCTGAATTCATAAATTCCCTTGCCTTTCGTTATTGTCGAGGTGTTTTTCTTGCATGTCTTTTTTTTTGCTCTTTTTCATTATCGGAAAGATTCAAATAGGATTCACACTGTTCACACCTTAAAATAAATATTGATAATCGACATATAAATTATTTGTTAAAAGAAAGAACAAATAAACTAACATATAGGTGAATGAAAGAACGAACCGATGAACGAATGAATAGACGAACATATGAATAAATTAATGAATGAATAAATACAAAGGGTTTTAAAATTATGAGATCCGCCTTCCCCATTATCCAACTATGTCCAAATATTTTTCATGTTTTTAAAGAATTAATAGTATTACTTGTTCTTTTTTGAAAGAATCCATAGTTAAATTCTATATTAAAAATTCTCTATTAAAAATTGATAGATACATTTTGCACACATAATTCTTTTCATCCAATTTTTTCATCCATTTCTTCTTCGAACATTCTGTACATTTTTTATACACTCAGCCCCTCTTCTAGATATTTCCTAGACGTGTTTTCCTGGCTATAATGTGAGTCAATTAATTGGAAAGGACATGATATGATCGCGTGCACATTTTTTTAAACTTTCAGGAACTGTGAAAGGCCGATTTTTGTGTTTGTCACGTTTACCAGATGCGATTACCATAGTGTCCTTTGAAGACTTTTTCTTCGCATCGGCTGTTTTTTATCCACTGATAAGAGATGTCTATTTTTACGAATTAAAATTATGTAAATTATTTTTAATGGTTTTAATTAATATTATTATATGTATTATTTTATAATTATTTTTGATATTTTATATTATATTATTATTTTATAATTTTATAATACTATTTACGATTTTTATACTAAATTATTTTATGATATTTATAAAATATTTACCTAGACTATTCAGGAACATTGTTTTGTACTTCGACTGGTCTACCTGCGGTGAGCAGTGAAAAAGCGTGGCTGTTTTTTTTTAAATTCGTCGCTCTTATAATTTTCTTCCTTAGAATTATTTTGTTTTGTACATGCCCAATTATTCAAACATTCTCACTGTTTAGTACGATCACCAAGTACCCAGAATTGCATAAATGCCTTTTTACGGTCATCCAAACGGATTCGGGTGCAACATTTAAATCGACATTTATTATCGCATCCATCCCGCATTTCTCTGGCACGTATTGACAATCCCTTCCTGCTAGTACCTTCAGTGCCTGAACTTCGGGCTCTTTTTGCCGCAACATCAATCCATTTATGTTTAATTTTTTTGCGCGTAACATTCTTTGGTTAATTAATTCTTTTGTTTTTCCTAACGATAAATTTGTTGGAAGATACAATTGAAGAATCAGAATGATTTTCTGAATTTTGTATAATATGATCACCTGAAGGACCAGCACAATTTTCAGAATTCCATATAAAATTATAATCCGATGTGCCAGAACGAATTTCAAAAATCGGTACAATATTGCCATTATCATCTACAAATATAAATAATAAAAATCGTTCATTCGCTGATTCATTAATTCATTAGCGTGTTCATTCAATCATTTGTTCATTTATAGATTATAACAATTCATTATATTGCTTATTTATATGTTATTTAATTCACACATACGTTCGTTCGTTCCTTCCTTCTTCTCTTGCGAAATCACTATAATTAAAATTTTCTTTTCGAATCACTTGAAATGCCATATTTGTGTCCCACCAATAGAAAACTGATTTTTTTTGCGAATTAGATACTCTAATAATTGTGTTTAAATTATATTAATTAATTAAATATTTATATACTTTTACAGTCGTTACTACTTTCGCCGCTCATTTAAAAACAAAGAAAAATTTTGAAAATTTATTTTGGACGAAAAGGAGACTCCACTTACGTAAATAAAAGATTTCTATAAAAACTCGTTTCTATAAAAAAAGAAACATGAAGTGTATCAAACAAGGAAAGATTCAGTACAAATTTCACGACGCGATACAGGCCGATATTTCATAATCGATTTTTGCGTCTAAGACTGTCTTAAGTACAATCTTAAGATGTCATTAGTCAATCCGAGGACTGTATTAGTATCTTAGACAGTTATTTAAGACAGTTTTAAAATAAAAACGGACTATGAATGCGCTCCATGTTTAGCGTTTCACAGTTGACAGCCTTTATTGTCCAGGCGACATTCGTAGACAGAGAGCGCGGAGATTTAAAGAGACACCGGCCAACTGCACACATCATGTTATCCTTCCACAATGGGTAATATACATTAGGTTTCACGATATAATTTTATAAATCATACTTCTTTTCGTGATCAAACGTTAAAACGAATTAATTTTTGCGACATAAAATGTTACTTTTCGTAACGAAACTTTAAACATAATAAGTTTTCGCGTTTAATAAAGTGAAACACCTTACTTTTCATGGTTAAACGCCTTCAAATGTTGGAACGCATTATAGTTTTCGTAATATAAAAAGAAACGTGCTACTTTTCGTAGCAAAACTTTCAAATATATTTTACGATATAAAATAAAACGAGTTATTTTTCGCGGTTAATCACTTTGAACGTGTTTAATTTAAAGGAAAACGGGCTATTCTTTGTAGTAAAACGTTCAAACATATTAGTTTTCGCGATATAAAGCGAAATATGTTACTTTTCGCGATTAAATGCGACTAATGCTGAAACGTATTAGTTTTCGTAGTGAGGACCGAAACGTGATAATATTCGTCAATTAAATTGAAACGTACTTCTTTTCGCGGAATCATGTAATATACTGTTTTTCGTAAAACAAATGAAACATGATAATCTTCGTAGCGGGCATCGATAACTCCCGTAAAGACCAACAAAAATAACATCAATGTTATAATTTCTCACTCAATATCAATATATTAAAATAAATATATTAATGCCAGTTACATAATTGCGTGAAAAATTATAACATTATTGATGTTACGTTAATGATAGTTGACGGGATAGATAAAACAAAATTGGTATGGTATCTTTCCTTATAATTTTTTGTTAGCCAATGCAGAATAATTCTAATTAATGGAAATGAATCTAAAAGAGGTACACGTTAGAGAAAAATATCTGTTTTATGAACTATTATTAACGTAACATCAATATATTATAATTTTTTACGCAATTATGTAACCGTTACATATACTCACATTATATTGATTTTAATATATTGATATTCAGTGAGAAGTTATAACATTAATGTTATTTCTGTTGGTGTTTACGGGAGTCTCAGATAACATTTCGTGCAAAAGCAAAGCAATGTAATTTATTTGCTGATACTTGTTATCGTAATATTGCTATCGTAATGGCAAAAACATTTGCTAAATAAAATTTTGCTTGCATGTTGTCATAATTTTGCCAAATTAATTTGTACTTTTGATAATAAGCAAAATTGCCATTTGTACTTTTGATAATAAGCAAAATTCTTCAATTTTAAGCTTCAATTTTATCGAAATATTGTCATAATCAAACATTTTTACCACAACTGTTGCCACAAAATTACTGTAAAGTTACTCTATTATAGTTTGTGTGGTTCTTTGCAATATTGCATCAAATGAGGACTCACCTTGTTAACAAATTGTTTGCAATATTTTTAAGCAAATTTTTTGCCAACAAAATGTTATCCAGGGTTATAGTGTAAAACATTTATATGCACGTACTAATCTCACGTAGTACAGCGGATTTTGAAGATTTCCAATCAGGATTTCCGGCAGCATCAGCATATTTTTGTTTTAATTTAGGATCTTGGGCAATATCCATCTTTATTAGAGTTTATGCATCTGGCGCACTGCACCTGGTAAACATTTTATAATATGCACAAAATGTGAGCAATTCTGTTCAGACATCTAAAAAATGTAAAAATTCGTAGTTTTTCATGTATATATGTACAATAAAGAAAGGAATACTTCCAAGATTAATATGTACTGCTTATAAAGATCTCACTAATTGTAAAATTGAGGAGAAGATTGTAACAACAAGCAAAAAGATTTGAAGCATTCGTAGAGAAAGATGCTATTGTAGAATCTTCAAGTAGTAATCTTTTAGTATCTTATTATATATTAAACACGGTCAAGTTTTTCTAATTAAACAAGCCGAACTGCAACTTTTGCAGTCGTCTAACCTATTAAATAAATGCCATATGCCTTAGAACATACACAGTGCGACAAATATGTTCCCGGACAAGGCCTGAAAATCATAATTGAAACGACATATGCATATTTTTTGGTTTTATTATTCAAAATATTCTCCTCTGGCTTCAATACACTTGTTACAGCGATTCAATAGTGATTCAAATGCATGTTCTAGCTCAGTTTGTGGAATTGCCTCTAGTGCCTGTGTGAAGCTGATTGGATGGTCGGAATGTCATCAAAAAAGCGTCCTTTCAATTTCAATTTCAATTTTGGGAATAATGAGAAGTCGCAGGAGGCCAAATCAGGTGAATACGGTGGATGGTTTAACACAAAGACACGATTTCAAGCCAAACATTGACGGACAATCAATGAAGTGTGACTCGGTCACACTTCGGTCGGGTGACTCATTATCATGCAACAAAGACTAATCTTCTGGATCACGATATTCGGGGCGAATACGATGAATTCTGCCCATCAATCGCTTTAAAACTTCGAGATAATATGCATCAGTAATTGGCCAGTTGAAACAAACTTTTTGTGGATAATACCTTTGCTATCAAGGAATGTGATGAGCATTGTCTTGATTTTTGATGGAACTTTTCGTACTTTTTTTGCTTGTGGTGAATTTTTTGACTTCCATTCCGCACTTTGACGCTTAGTTTCTGGATCATATTGAAAGCACCATGTTTCATCATCCGTAACAATTGATTTTAGGAAGTTTGGATTATTTTCTGCGGCTGCAACGATGTCTCTGGAATAATTGATTCTCGCTGATTTTTGATCGCTTCTTAATGTGTGTGGAACAAACTTCGAACAAACTTCGTTTTACCCAAATCTTCATGTAATATGGTTCGAATCGTTTCTCTACTGATATTTAAAGCCTCCTCCATCATTTTTAGTGATGCATTGCGATCGTTTGCAACAAAATCACGTACTTTTTCGATCATTTCGGGTGTTCGAACTGAAATTGGCCGTCCTGATTTTTTGTCATCTTCAAGAGTCTCTCTGCCTTCCAAAAAACGCTTATGCCACTCAAAAACAGCTATACAATCTAAACATTGACTGCCGTAAACTTGTTGCATCGATCGGAATGTTTCTGATGCACTTTTACCAAGTTTTGCGTTAAATTTAATCACTGCTCTTTGTTCCATATTAAAATTTCTACCTCGACCAAAATTTTGTTTAACATGAACTGTCATATCTTCGTTATATGTCAACCAAAATGAATGAAACTTTGACAGATGAGCAAAATGTTCAACCTTTAAAATGCATGTTTGAACGCACAGATGTCGCCACTGGTTGCTGAGATGTGGTTCGTGTCCGGGAACATATTTGTCGCTCTGTGTATACATCCATATTCATAATCCTTCCTTATTTTAAGGGTGGAGGAAACCTCCATGAAGGATTCCTCGATTCTCCAAGACTTCTTTGTTTCATAAACGGATCTCAAATATCCCTTTCCGAAGTAAGGAATATTTTAGGGATTTTAGTAACCTAATGAAGGCATAAAGTATATACAAATCTAATATCATGAATTACGAAAGGTTCTAAAGGCATTATTGATTAAATAAAGTCGTCATAAGTATTTTGCAACAATAATGAATAAACATAAAACGAATTCGATTGAACGCACTGATGTGCATTAAAACTGCCGTACATACACAAAATAACGTAAATATATATTTATAAATAAACATATAAATCGATTAAATCATGAAATACTCAATACATTTTATTATATTATACTATTAGGTAAAATATGTATTTCGTAATTCGAAATATTTATATTTTATTTTTATATTCAAATTAAATCAATGTACAACGGCTTTAATATGCATCAGTGCTTTCAATCGAATTCGCCACAATGTTTATTATACGAAGGAGAAAATTTTGGTACAGCTTATTTCCGAAAAAAAGCTATCAAAAATATTTATCGATGCGACAGATTTAAAAGCTATCGAAGATAAAAAAATCGGTGTGACGAACTAAATTTCCACTTGTAAAACTAAACACAGTTCTCGAAGTCAACGTACTTTTGTAGTTTGTGATGAATGAACTTTATTCAGCTTGAATATTCACCGCGCACGCAATTGTATGGAGCATGGACATTACAATCTACGATCATCATCTCTCCATCCTTGTCAATCTTTTCGGCTTCAACCGAATGTACAACGATTATAGGTCTTTGCTTCTTCCTGTAGTATATGTTCTAAGTGCATGTCACCATCATGGCTTTCTGGCTTTGATGACCGCGTCCAATCAGAAGAGACCGGGTCACGTGATGTAATTTGTCACTTTCTCCTTGTGAGGCTCGTGAGGCTCTATAGTCATTTACAGTGAGACGCGCATATTTCAAGTGCATAATTTTAATTAAATATGGAAATACTATATTTATATTGAAAATTAATTATATGTATAATTAAAATGGAATGCGTAAATATTATAACAATAAATAATGATTGGAATTGATTCCTCATCTCGATCATAAAAAGAGGGTACCCGCGGTATAGGGAAGTCTCTGTCCTAGAGATGGAATCTCTGAAACCAATAAATTCATCTAGAATATGATGAATATGATCTATCGCCCAATATCAAATTCTACTTTCTTATCAGAAAGAAAAGTTGAAAAAAATCATGTAAAACATTACTCTAAATTACTTTTTATTTGAAGTTTTGTGTAGTAATGAAAGTGGAAGTGAGCAAAACAGAGAAGCAAGACAGTAAAGGTAAGTTTTCACTATTTCAGCGATAAAAAAAGATCACGTAGTCAAAATTGACGCTTGATATTCGTCAATTTTGATTATGTGATCTTTTTTATCACTGAAACAATCGATTTGAGCAGCTCGTGAAAATTTACTTTAAGAATAGAGAAAGAAAGTCATTGGCATGCCCGGGCTTGAACAGTAATAGTCAAGATTAATTGGAAGTAAAACTTCAAATATGATTTTTTCAACTTTCCTTGCCAATAATGAAGTGGCGTTTAGTATTGAATGATATATTTCATTATACTGTAAATAAATTTATCAGCTTCAGAGATTCCATCTCTAGTGCAGAAACTTTCCTGGGTATTCTTTGAATAAGTAAATAATATTGTATATATAAAGATCCGTATTCAGAACGCGCTTGTACAATGTTAGCGCGCTAATATGCTATAATTTACGTAACACATACTGTAGAATTTTAAAAATAAAAGCGCGTTCTGAATGAAGACCATTATGTTTAAGTATATATACATTTACGTTATGATTACATATAAATAAATAAACAAAATAAATAAATAAATAAAATAAATATATATATAAATAAGTGAATAAATATTAATAAGTCAGATTACTATTTTTCTTTTTTTAAGTATTTTAATATTTCAAATCATCTTCATCTCACAAATTAAAATATTTAATAATTTTAATAAAATATACTTTAATATTTTAACATTTGAACCAATTAATTGTTCTTTACGCGGTGACACGCGTATATATTTTGAATGTAATATGTTAAATGGAAATAGAAATACAGTACTTATATTCGAAATTATATTAATTAATATAACATTATAATAACAAACAATATTATTTATAATAACGTGTAACAGTAAAAATAAATTATATAAAATATAAATAATCTGTTAAAAGACTAAATATAAAAATAAATAAGAATACTAACAAGGGAAGTTTTATAACTGTCTGGAACCAATTTAATTCTCCATAAAATATATTGTAAAACACGAAAATCTAAGAGACACGTATTTTTTTATACATGCCCTAACTCATGTTTAAGGCGTACACACCTTTGAAAAAAGATTATTTTTCTTTCGAGCCGAATATCGGAAGTATAAAAGATAAAAAAAAATTGTTTTAATAAAAATTGTACGGTTTTAAGAGTACTTAAAGTTATAAAAAAACAAATTAAAAAAATTTTTTTTTGTTTAACAAAATATCCCCCCCATCCGTAATTTTCAATTTTTTTTTTACGAAATTAAAGATTATTTTTTTACAAATTCAGCCATCTGTAATAAAGTTATATTACGACATACCATTTTCGAAAATTAATTATTAACGCTTCCGTATATATATTATGCATGCTTATATACGTAAGTAATTGTCGTTGGAATAACATATATGAAAAGATATCTCAAGTAAAATTTGTATAATTTTTTACACGTGTGCGTATTTAGATTTTGTAAATATATATTTTTAAGATATATATATATATATATATACATATATATATATTAGTTGTTGGAATTAATTCGTAGCGTTTTTTAATGAAAGAATGTTATTTATTTCACATGAGCATTAAAAAATACATTAATGAAAGTACTTCCTATCACTTGTAAAACGCTACGAATTAATTCCAACACCTAATATATATACACACATATATAATGGATTTGGAATAAAATTGTTTTTAATTTGTATTCATGGAAGAAATTAAATTATGTCAAAGAAATAATAACAGAGTTAATATGAATATATATACACATATTAACCCTGTTACTATTTTTTTGACATAATTTAATTTCTTCCATGAATAAAAACTAAAAACAATTTTATTCAAATCCATTTTTTTATAATAAAATTATTGTATAAGATTGGTATTTTTAAAAAATAAATTTTTTAAAAATTGTTGCATTTAAAATTACATTGAATTGTTAGAAAATCTCACGTTTGAAGAATTCGTCACGTGTAAAAAATTGTACAAATTTTACTTAAAACATCTTTTCATATATCTTATTGTTCCGACTGGAACATCTGAACTGGAAACATCTGATGATCTATCTGTAGCTCGGGAAGTAATTGAAAAAAGAAATTATATCGCAAATAATTTGTAAATTAAGTATATAAAGTAATGAAAATAAGATTAAAGTATACAAAGTAAACAAACATATGTAAATAAAAATGAAAATTTATTATTAATAATATTACATAGTTATATGTTCGTAAGAAATTGTTTTAAAAGTTCATTTCTTTCTCTGTGAATCGAATTGTTTTCTTTTTGTTAACTGTTCTATCGCTTTTATTTGTTATGTGTTCTATCGCCTTTTCAACTGTAACCAATTTTTTTTTCACATTGGAAACCTCCTTTAAATCTTGTCTTTTTTGGCCACTTTTTAATGAAGTACAACGTCCGGAAACTGAATCTGACATTTCTGCTGAACTCGGCCTATCATTTAAATATTCATTTTCTAAAGTGCAATTAGAATTTCTATTATTGACATCGATATCTAATTCTATAAATGAACCAGCAGCAATCGGATGAGACAATGGCGAAGATCTTGCATTCGAATGTGGACACAAAGTAGAAAGAGTGCAGTTTATTAAGAGATTACTTGGAAAAAGCGTGGATCGGCTGAAATTTGTTGAAATGTTGCTTGGTCTTGACACAGTTATAAATGCCTAGTCTGTGACTTGACTCAACGAAGATATTGTCGAACCGAAATTTATGAAAAAAAATTTCTGCTCAATAGGATGACGTCCGTTCCCGCAACATGTTGAAGGAGCGATGCGGAATGTACGCCATTCAGCGGATAATTCCGTAGTGCTCTTTACTGCTGAATGCGCCCATTAATAAAAAGTGGTTAGATAATAACTGAATGGTAATTTATATGATATAAGTTTATGTATATATTCAAGATAAGTATAACAAATGGACAGTGTATGACAATATAAGAATATTCATGTAGCAGTTTTATGTTCAGTCAGTAGTTTTGTCATAATCATATCTGTGCAATTTGTTAAATTGTTTTTATATTACGATTCAAAGCCAAGTTTAATCTTTGAAAATGATTATCAATCCGCTTAATGTTGTTAGACTTTTATTAGCATCTATAAGTTTAATATATCTAATAGAAACATCAGTAACTCAAGCAGAAATAGGATTAAAAGAAAATATACAAAAATGTGGGAATTTTTAATGAAAAGATATAACAGTACACTATAAATATGATCTAAAAAAGTAGTTCTTTTATTAAGTAGTTTATACGTAGATAATCGAGAGTAAGCAGTTCTTGTAAGTTATAAAAGAGAGTAAAAGAAAAGAAAGGGCTCTATATATGTGTAAAACAGAAAATAACGTCATCTCTACACAAGAAGAAAGAAATATTTTGTTTAATATTCAACAAAAAATTATTACTGGATATCATTTTTTACTATAATGGGTACTATAATAGAATACTATAATGGTACTATAATGAATACTATAATAGAAGAAACCTATCTTGAGATTATCAAGAACTTGATAACCTTATAAACTACGTAATTCTGAAATAAGAAGATGATGAAGAAGCATGGAGTGAAGATAATTTAAATTCTCATCATCAATGTTCAAATGATGACGCAGACATTGACAGTTCTTATAAAAGACAAGTTGTTGAGTATTAGCGAAATGGGGACATTAATGAAAAAAATAAAAACAAAAAGAAATCGTACGCTAAAATCAGTACAAAATTTATAAGAGTTTCATCTGAATGTCAATTAAGAAGAGCAATTCAAGTGGAAATCGTATAGAAAAATTATGTTACATCTCCAAATTTATACATGATGAATTTACTGCAGCTGTTGAATTAGGATTCATAGTTCATGATATTGATCTACAAAGGTGGGCTCTACAAGCTCAAGAAGAAATAGAAATTTAAATCCTATATTTAAAACATCTCACAGTTGGATATTAACATTCAAACAGTCTCACCGAATTGTTTCGAGAAAAATTACGAAATTTGTAACTAGAAGAACAATAGAAAATTGTATTAAGTTGCAAAATACAGCTAATGATTTTCTTAAAACAGTGAAACCACTTATCGAACAGTTCGGATCTGAAAATGTTTTTAATTCTGATCAAAGTTTCCAATTGAAAATTCATTCTAGAAAGTCATTGGCTAATGGAGGAATAAAGAAAATAGAGTATGTTGTGTAATCTATACTATCAACAACACATTCATACACCACATAACCAATAATATCGTGTAATGGAAATTTATTATTTATCACTTTTTTGTTGTATTAAAAGAAATTAATGATATATTTGGACTAAGAGTACAAGAAACCTTATTTATACCAATAAATGTTATCATAAAAGCATCGAAATCTGGTAAAATGACTTCAGGTAATTAAATAAATTTCTTTTTACAATACATTTTCAGATACTGTTTTACTATTAAAAAATAAATATAAATTTGCATAAACGAAATATTACAACTTTGCTTCTGCCGTTTTCCTATAGATGGCTTTAGCGGTAAGTGGTGGTCGAAATAAATAGATCATAGACGTCATACAATAAACTTGTTGCATCTGTTAACATAACCCCATAGAAACAATAGTCGATTTGTGTTTGCATCATAATGTTATTCTCGATTGAAAATGTCAATTTACGAGCCAAATTCTCGTCATTTGCGGGAGGTTTTAATTTTCTGCTTCAATATGAAGAAATCTGCGGCTGAGGCTCATTGAATGCTTTCAAATACTTATGGTGAGGCAGCTATTAGTGAAAGAATGTGTCGTGAATGGTTTCAACGCTTCAAGATGATGATTTTGACGTCGAAGACCGGCATAACGGTGGAAGAGAGAAGGTTTTCGAAGATGCAGAATTGGAGGCATTACTTGATCAAGACTCGTGTCAAAATCAAAAAGAATTGGCACGATCATTGGGAGTGACTCAACAAGCTATTTCAAGGTTTCATGGGAATGATTCAGAAGTAAGAAAAAATTGGGTGCCGTAAGTAGATATACTAGGCGGGTTCTAATCCAGGGGCTAGAGGGGAATGCGAGGTGCGGGGAAGTACTTGTAGGCGCGGGGGATACCTAACGCGGGGGAAAGAGGGGAAAGGTCTAGGCTCCTACACAATAGGGCTCCTACACAATAGGGTCCTTTTTTTGTTATCAAAATTTGACCATGTTTTTCTTTAAAAATGCATTGATAATAAAGGTTTGAATTTGACCATGACATATTTTTCTTTTCTTTAAAAATGTATCGATAATAAAGGCTTGCATGTTAGAGAAAGATAGAGCGTGCGTGCTATTATATAAGTGAAGAAAGGATGGAAGAATTAATAGAGTACGAGTTTCTTTTGTATGATAGTTTTTTCAATTTTTATGGTTTTTCCAGGCGCGTTGAGGCAAAGGATGGGAAGTAAAAGACCATACACATGAAATAAGGCGAACAAAAAATGTTTTATTTACATCTTATTACATCGGTTTTTGTACTTATTATAAACTAAAGCTAATAGTTCGCAATCGATGAGCTGATGTCCATTGAAGATGTCGCTATCACATATAATGTTCTCAGATGCGATGTTGGAGAATCGCTTATAATAAAGGGTTGCATGTTAGAGAAAGATAGAGCGCGCGTGCTATGAGTGAAGAAAGGATGGAAGAATTAATAGAGTACGAGTTTCTTTTGTATGATACAGTTTTTTCAATTTTTATAGTTTTTCCTGGCGCGTCGAGGCAAAGGATGGGAAGTAAAAAACAATACACATGAAATAAGATGAACAAAAAATGTTTTATTTACATTTTATTACATCGGTTTTCGTACTTATTAAAAACTAAAGCTAATAGTTCGCAATCAATGCGCTGATGTCCATTGAAGATGTCGCTATCACATATAATATTCTCAGATGCGATGTTGGAGAATCGCGTATACTTGGTATC
Source organism: Acromyrmex echinatior (assembly GCF_000204515.1). The sequence goes on from NW_011627208.1 coordinate 160,038, forward strand.
TACCGTATCGACGAATCGAGCTAATCGTTCGAACGTTACATCGATACACCCGTTCAGTCAAACATACGGCGTAGCGTCGTTTCAGTCATCATAATGCCTAACTCGGTGGGCCAACATTGATTCCAATTTCCAAAAATTTGTAGCCCGTATTCGTCAGATCGTAACGTCTGCTCAGTAAACGCACCGCACGATGCTCCGTACTGTGTAC
>NW_011627209.1:0-27931 GCF_000204515.1 Acromyrmex echinatior
CGTGCTTATCATTCAAGAAATCGAACATTGTGATTCCACCTTAATATAAAATTTTAATATAATGATATAAAAAATAAATAGATAACAATAAAAAATAAAAATTAATGCAAAAATAAAATACAAATATGCTAATCAACACAGTTAAGATAGTCTTATTTAATTATATATAATATGGTAAGAATTATAAAATTATTAGGTGCTCAACTAAGTTCTCGCTGTTATTTTGATGGCATTTCCATCAAAATAACAGCGAGAACTTAGTTGCGCACCTAATATAATGTAAGTATTATAGAATTATAGAAGTATACAATATCTTTCATTATATGATTATAATACTAAAAATTTTGTTGCATAATTTTGGACATACAAAATTTGTCAGTAAGGCAATGTATTATCATATTTATACATAGAAAAAAATAGTACTGTATTAATAGAATTAAATCTAATTATAAATAATATATGTTGCTAACTCAGGGTCGATTGTTTCATGTTTAAATAAACTATAAGATAATTTACTTATTAGATAAACAGAAGAGTAAAAGAGTAAGAACATAAGAGAGTAAGAGAATAAGGCAGTGAGCTGAAGTTTACCAAAAGGTGGAACAATCCAGCTTCACACAGTTACAGTATTAATAAAACAAATAATTGTTTTATCAACACAAGATATGGCATAAAATATATACACACACAAAACAAACACACTGAATTAATAAGATTATTATCTAATTTATTTCTATTTCGTATAATAATAATATCGTATTTGAAAGATGATATTTTGAAATGACCTCCATAATCCCCATATATGTCTCCAGGATGGACGAAAATGACAGACGCCGCATCAGAGCCCACATAAAATTTTCGGATGTCCAGTATTAAATCAACAAAAGTATCGGCGTTGAAGTCCTTCCCTGAAGTTCCGAGAAGAATGCAAAACAGCATCGAATACAATGAACAAAGCGATAATCTCATTTCGTTGGAGAATCGGTTCAGAGTTTACTACGCGATAGACCGGAGAGACTAACTAAATGGCTAAAATTTCTCTGCCAAGCAGAACAAACGCCTCCCTGTAGAGTAACGCGGGGTAAATTCAGGGACGTTGATGCATAATAAATGCTTCAGATAACGCGTCACGGAAAGAACTTTGTTGAAATATCAAAAAATTTATCTAGATGCAGATCTGAAAATAATTTTGTTAAACTATGAAAATAATTATGTAAAAAGCACTTAAGCTTATTATTAGAATATCATAACATTTTGCAATATTATTCATGCTTAAATTTCCATATAATTATTTTGGTGGCCCACAATACAATTGTTTTCTGTACCTACTTACATTTTTGTGTATAACTGGTACTTGAATAATTCGTACCATGGATATATTTGAATAATTCCGCAATGTGGAACTAATTGCGACTGATCAATCAAGCATAGTTTTTTTCAATCGCCTTTCTTATGTCATCGCTACATTAAGAATCAACGATACTTTCTTGAAAATATTTATACTAAAATAATTAATGCAATAAGAGGCAAGATGTCACACAATTAATTAAGCGCACTGTATGGCTTCCTCGATTATTGATGTCACAGTAAATAGAAAGTGTATTTCATTAAGTATATTAAAAGTAATTCAAACAATGAACATACTCGAAGATATTAAAGTAAGTGCGATTAATTTTTAGATTAGATCTGCGCTGACAATGAGTCGCATGACGGTACAGAAGTGAATATAAACATAATACAAGATTTTTATTAGGCAAAAAGTCTGACTTTTACGTCCTTTACCAATCATTGACAAATATTCAAAATATTGACGTTCATATTCGACCCTGAATATGTCCATACAGAAGTGCACGTTTAAATTTATAATGCGGCGTCGGGAGTATATTCTGTGAGAGTATAAACTGACCAATATCAGCACCATTAGAAAATTACGATCGGAAACGATCGGCAGATCGCATCTTAAACATGCGTTGTCAGAATGGACATTATCAAATATGGTTGATAGATAACATAATTTATTTTCTTCTATTTTTCTTGAAAATAGCAACATTATTGTCTCCAACTAGATTAAATCATATATTTTTTATATAATATAATTATATCTCGGTAAAAAATTTGTCATGAATATGTATAAATGTGCATGAATATGTATAAATATGTATAAACATACATAAACACGCATAAATATTTACAAACATATAATTATATATGAAATATGTCCATATATGTTTATACATCCTTTTTTCTTTTGTAAAATTATTTTTTAGTGTAACAGAAATAATAATAGTAATGTGAAAACATTAAAAATAATTAAAAAGGTAATTTTCGCACTATTTATATTAGAAAAAAATCAAGAAGAAATTTGAAGAAATGTAAAAAAATTACTTACGTATAATTATAAATAAAATTATACATAATTATATATGAATTTTTTTTACACTTTTCCATACTTGTTATTTTTACATTTTTCGAAACTTTGTTATCCTATCGAATTAACACACGGTATAAGTTTAATTCCGATTTCTGCAAATATTCATATAATGCACTAATTCCCATATCGAAAAAAATTTTCAGAAAAAATATGAAGAGAAATGTATTTTAATTTATTAAATATTAAATATTATACATTTTATATATATTATAGACTGTAATATATTAACATCTTTTTACATAATTATAGTAACATTATATATTTATAATAATATCTATAATTTAATTTAGTCTAGATTTTGAAAAATAAATAAAAATTAGATATTTATAGATTAAATAAATTACAGCAACAGCTCTATTGTTGCGGATTGCGAACAATTATTATCTCTAAGTAATAATTAATTGAGTAAAAATGTTAAAAAAAATACAGATAGCGACGTCAAGTTGATAATGTGTTTATATACATCTGTCATATCTGTTTGTAAAATTGCTTTCTGGACAGTGCTAGATTACTCTCGAAGTCATATACATTTATGACATGATTCATCGATCGCGACTGGAGAGAGCTGACCATCATCAAATTCGCCTAGTAATCGTGGTACCAATATATGATTCAGCGACAACTGTGTGAACAACCTTGTTCAACAATTTGTTAATTTAATTATGAACAATATTAATGCATATCAGAGAATTAATAGTTGTTGACATTGTCATCTGATCAAAGAGAATCAATGATATTATTTTTATTACCGTTTGCTAATATTTGCTTTGTCTTATAAAGTCATGAAGCTGTCTTTTTGAATAATTCTAATTAACTGCAAACATATTTATGTTATCTTCAAATTATAATCGCGGTTAATATTCTTAATTATTTAATTGTAATAGTATTTTTTTCTAAATTGTCTATCTCATCAATAAACTCTCGTTATATTATATTGTTGTTTTATGCTGCTTTTGCAAAATATTTGAAAAATATAATTATTTTGAATTTTTCGTCGATGATCACGATTTATGTATTACGGCGCCGGCACAGTTCTCAGTTATGGCGCGTTTATTTCTAATTATACAAAATATACGGTTATTTTAGCCTTATCGCCACTACGCTGTCCGTAATAATGTGAATGTAGTAAAATAAGTTATATAAACGTGACCACATACGCGCATAGACAAATCTAGAAAATGAGTCGCGCGCATACGTGTATGCAAAATCGTGGCGAATGAATGCGCACTTTTCCCTGTTACTTTCGAGACGCTTTTAGATTGTTATATCTATTGCAATGCTTCTAGACCATTCTGGACCGTTCCAAGTCACTTGCGAAGCCAATGAGCCAATAATGAAAAATGTGTAGAAAACGCAAATTATATGACATATGATGGAAAAAAAAATATGTGATAAAAATAAACCAATATTAGAAACAATTAAGATACGAATAATAATAATTACAAAATAATATATAAAAGGGAAATCAGTGAAGAAATAAAAATTATATGCGTATCTAGGGGGAACACAAAATCACAATAAGATCAAGATATATGTGTTGTTTCTAGCATATATGTTCTAGTAAAAATATCTTATAACATAAATTAAATTATTAAATAATAAATATAGAATAATATAGAATAATAAAATAAATATAGAATAATTAAATATGAATTGTAAAATGTAAACGGTCATGATGTAATTAATTAAAATATATTTTTAACAATCTCTCTCATTCATATATCACCTACAAATATTTTATATATCTATAAATAAATATTTTAGTTTTAAAGTAAACACTTAAAAATTATATTAATAAATTATTATATACATCTTTCATTTTAGTTTATGATGTAAAACTAAAGATTTGATTGCAGTCGAGAATCAATAACCCGTAAATCTTCATTAATTCTCAAAATCGAATCGATCCAGTTTTTTATATATCATATATTCTCAAATCAAGAGGGACATGTCCTTAAATAACCTGTCTTAAATAATAATTCAGTAAAATATTCAATTTTAACACTACAACTAGTTTATATCATTTAAAAAAACCACGTTGAAATTATTATACTCTATGATGCAATTCTGTAAGCGTAACGAAATAACGCTCTCACGTCCATCGTGAATCATCGTATATAATACGATCACGTGGTTACCATCTGTCAAAATAGGCAGACTCACTTAGAAATGGCGGTGCGCGACCGATTTCCGCTGTTCAAATTCGTCCGATGAAAAGATCTTTTCACGTCCCGAAATCATCATGTTTCTGAGCAAAACTCTTTTCCTCCGACATATTCGAATCTTGTCATGAAACCAATAAAAAAGAAACGAAAGAAATAGTATAGAAATAAATAGAATGACAATGAAAGAATCGAGAATAGCACGCGATTACACAGCGTTACGAGGAGTCGTCGGAAGACGCTTGCGACATCTAGTCGCATATTGGCATGACGTATGTTTCGAGAATTATCGATCGCATATAAAAGCAATTGGTCGCGGCGTCTTCTTCACAAACGTGTACAACTGTTGACGGAGTTATATTGGTCAAACAAGAGGAAGAAAAGCGATAGCACGTCTATATTTCAGATCGTTTCGAACGTTTCTCTACACGAGACGATTTAACGTGAAATAGACATGACGACGAACAAGCTGAGTTTCAAGGTGTACCTGGTGAACGAGGATCCATGGACCTGCACGGAAGTGCGCAGATTCGGCATTGACGTTGATGTCGCGACGAATTTCATGTATCTGCGCGAGAAACTGCAGACCATCTTCCCAGATCTGCGGGGCAAGAGATTCAATGTCACCTGGAAAGGTAAGTTCTTTGTATTTTTCTTTTTTTTTTCTTCTCGTTGAGGAATTCAACAGTGATGCTCGTTGACGTCAATAATTGATGTTTATCAAAGATCTTGTATACTGGATGCTTTCCATTTAGTAACATAAGTTCCATTTAATAACACATTTTATTCTTGGCATTCGAAGAACAAAGATAAAACAACACATATGTCGACTTATATTATTAAATGGAATACTAATTGCAATTATTCAACTTGGTTTTATATTGATAGATGATGAAAATGAAACTATTACCATATCCACCGATGAGGAATTGGAGATCGCATTGCATGAGATGGGTAAAAATATGATCTGTAAACTCTATATCATGTCGCAATCAGAGCAAGAGACAATAGACATGTCAAAGATAGAAAAAATACAACATCCTGGCGTAATATGTGATGTGTGTGATAAGGCTATATGTGGTTTTCGTTTCAAATGCATGCAATGTGCAGATTATGACTTATGCATTGACTGCATGACACTCGGCAATCATACAGAGCATTACATGGTCCGTATGACTCAGCCAATCGTGTGGTCAAGCTATCACGCCCGTCGTCTTGCTCATCACGTACGCAAGTTCGTGAAGAAGGCGGCGCACCATTGCAAAGAAGACGAGCGTAAATGCAATGAATCCCATAAGAACAAGAACAAGAGAGGTAGCTGTCCAGTGTTCAACGCAGATGGTAAATTTGATCTTATTGATCCATCTATTATAAACTCACTGGAGAATTTTATAATAGACATTTGTGCTGGTCCATCAGACGAAAATCAAGAGCGGAAGCGGACTAAGGAGCAGTACAGGGAACCATCTGCTGAGGCTGCAACTGAGGCGACAGAAGACTCGCAGCAAGAAGCTACCAGGCACTCCTTCTCGCAGCTGCTAAAGATCGTCGAGGACAATATCTCCAACATTTCACAATTTCTAGATCCACTCGGCATCAATGTCACTGTGATGGCTGACAATGACTCCTCTAATAAAAAATCTGCAGACAGCACTCAGAAAACTAACACACAAAAGCCCGAGACCCGTGCATCTACATCAGAGGATTCTGCCAAGAAGTTCCCAGGTGAAGGAAAAAAATTACGTAACGATCCAATAAATACTGCAGCTGCTCCTTTGGATAACGCACAAAAAGATTCAACAGCTGCAGCGGTAGCACCTCCAACTACACCAGCAACAGTAACCTCTGCTGAACAAGCAGCTGAAGCCGAGGAATGGACGATGATACAACGTGAAAGCCCTAGTATCAGCCGCACCTCTTCTACTTCTTCCTCGAATGGCACTTTGCCTAAGCAGGTATACTTCATATATATATATATATATATGCAAAATAAATAGTAGGTGATTAGCACGTATAGTTAATAAAATATAATTAAAAGTTATAAGATATTTAAAACATACAATCATAAATGTTCTAGATATAATTACACAATATTAAAGTATTAGAATATAATTAATAAATGTGATAATCTAATACACACACACACACACACACACACAGTCTCTCTCTCTCTCTATATATATATATACATATATATATATATATATATATATATATGTATATATATATACACATACAAAAATTAGAATTCGAAAAACTGATAAGAAACTTACAAATCATTACTTTACTAACATTAAAAATCGTTCCTAATTCTAATAGCATTGATTGTTCAATTTAATTTATGAATACAATCATTGTGTCTAGTATTACTTCATAAGTCCTAAATCTTCTTTATTGCGCAAGTGTATCATGTGTTCAGAATACCTTATCTTACAGGCTATACCATCCACGCCGTCAGCACCTATGGCAGAGCCAGAAAAATCATCGTCAAATCAGAAAATCTATCCACCCTTACCTGAAGAAGTAAGAACTGAGTTTTATCATCCAAATCCCAAGATTCAGAACGCCGTAGAAGCGATGATGGCGATGGGATTCACCAACGAGGGTTCATGGCTTACCCATCTGTTAGTTGCACAAAATGGTGACATCGACAAGGCACTGGATGTAATACATCCGGTACGCCGTCATTAGGAGAGATGGGGCCAAAATTTTAGTTAACGATAGTTTACATATAATTAACAACAAAAATAACAATTAACATAGTCTATGCTTTCCATGGTTGGTATGATAGTTTGTAATTATTATTCATTATATAGCGTCTTTTTTTATATTGTTGGATTTATTCTACGTACACTATGATTGTTTTTAAAAATTTGAGTAAGACATAACGTTAAAAACTTATTTTTAATAAATTGTCTCGATAATATTTCTTTGCATCTGTATTGTTAATCACATGGAAAACGAAAAATCCGGGTTCGATTCCCGGTCCAGAGAAAATTGCGCTTGATAACTCTCACTCGAAGTGTTACCTGTATTATTAAATTTATGTTGCACACACGTATTACGCCTATGGTTTCAAAAAATGTACTACGATATTCGTTTATGCAATGTATGTTATACCTATATTCTTTAATATACCTTTTACATAAGAAACTAAAATATCTTTGGTGACTGGAATATTCTGTACTGTTATATTTTATTTTAATAAAGTGACCATGATATTGAAGGTAAATGTTTCTTTTTAATTTTAAATGCTCTATTAATTAAAAAAAAATATCCCAAATTTTTTTGGAATTAAAAGTAATATTTATTAAAACCAAAATGCTAAAAGCTTTAAAAATTTTATTATAAATATCTCAATATTCAATTACTTTTATAAGAATTTACAATGGTCCATTAAGACCAGTGGATTTTTATTAGTAACTAATTCTAATTCTCTTTGACCGCTGGGTGTTATGTTCCTGATCCATTTGCGATCCTTATAATATTCTATCATACTATCAAATTCCGCGGGGTTGTAGTCATCCACTTCAATAGGAACAAAAGGATCCAGATGCTCGAAGCCTTCTTTACCAAGTAAATATCTGGGAAGATAGGAGTCTCGTCGTTCCTAAAAATAAAAGATTTTTTTCCTTGCATATTATTATGCATTTATTCGTTTAATGCTAAAGATTTTCCTGAATTTTAGTTTAAATATAAAACAATAATGTTTTCTTTATCGCAAATCCAACTATCTATTAAATTAAATATTCAGATAAAGGAATGCCTAATTACGCAATATAAATTGTTACCTTATTTGCTTTTTCATCTACTGATAATACAATTGCACCGTTACACCAATCATCTTTTGTTATATTCCAAAACGGTATCGCTAGCGACACTTGTTTGGGCAGAACCATCATCTTGTTATCGTCGAAGATGCGCGTGTGATTCGTTGTAAATGCGTTGAATCCGTCTATCATAACTATTGTCTTGCACTTCCCTGCAGTACTGGCGAGCTTTATCTCTTTTATCAACGCATCCACCACGCCACAAGCGTATTTCATGCGATCTATGCCAAAGTTGATAAGTTCTAAGATGGGAGTACCTCGGGAAGTAGTTTCGCGTTGATTCCAAACATAATCCTTGGTTGCTTTAAGCTGTAAAACAAGCACATTAAATATATAGCCAGCACAGTGATATTCAGGAGATACATACGTCTAATTGTGAAAGTAACTTCGAGTTTTGAGTTTTGAACTGTCTCAACCACATCCCAGCGTCAATCGGCAAATCCATGCATCCTGGAGAAAGTACCGAAGTTGCAACTTCCTTCATATCCTTAAACCAATGCGCACCTGAGAAACAAATGGCACTTAGTACAGTTTAATGAGATGAAACCTAATAAATCATTTACATGAAAAAAACATACCCCAATATACATGTACAAGTAAATAATTCTGCATAAAAGCATAATGCAGTATGTGACTCAATATAATACTTTTTCCTGTTCCAAATTTCCCATCTATTTAATATGTAAGGATTTTCTTATATTAATTGTTGTTGATGCTCTTTTTTTAACATAAAATATATCTATGAAAACAGTATATTAGTGAGAAAAACAAAGTATAGAAAAAAACAGAGCGATTTTACAATCTTGCAATATAAAACAAATAATTTTAATATCAATTCATATCCAACCAATTTCATATTCATTCAATTTCAAATAATTTCATATCCAAAAGGATACATAACACATATTTATTGACAGGTCTTGTATGGTCAGTTTGACTGAGATAAGACATAACTTCGATCGCAGGTTGTCTAATCAATATCGCACACTCTTGAAAAGTGGTGACTTGCTTTATAAATATGCGAGGCAAGCCACCATACTGAAAGAGTTCTTGCTGAATGTTTTTTGGCACTGTATAAAGTCTAGCAATGTGATCTGTATTATGATTAACTGGATTGTTTTCTGTTGTGCGAAACAAGCATGCTTGAAATGCTTGCTCATCGTTCACCTTAATAGCTGTACCAAATTTTCTACCATATGTTTTATATATTCCCCTTAGAAGCGAATCTGCAATCAGAATATTTCACACTAATAAAGTACTATAGATGTTACTTAACAAGTTAATAGATTGAGTCAATTTAAGTTTGGCAACTATTACAAATGTCATCTTGTGGATCAACTTATTTTCGCTATCATTAGTTGCACAGAATCATAATCACGTAAACAAAATTTACAAGAGAAAAAACAACTAGGCTACAGATATTACAAGTATATGTAGAATATTATTGATCGAACTAATATTAACAAATTAAAAGTCAATGTATAAAAACTTACATGAGCGTAAAGACATTGCGTTGCTTTTTTTCTCTTTCAAAACAAAGTACTTTTGACTGTAATTATCCTGAACTTTCGAAAAAATATAATGCGTCCTACAACGTTATATGCACATTTGACATAACCTCAAATGTGCTTGTCCTCCAGATGTATTCCGTACGGTTCTGCGCAGATTCCAAATACGGCCATTTAAACATATGTGTCGCGATAATTTTGAAATGACAGCTTGAGACATCAAAATGAATATTTGCCAAATAAAAACATGTAAAAATAGTCATTGAAAAGAAGAATTTAGAAATATACATTTTTATCGCATCCAAAAAAAGAAGGCGTTAATATTAAATTGAGAAAAGTTTGTGGAAAATTAAGTTTTATTATGACAAAAGATAAAACCAAATTCGTTACATATTATATTATAAGTAAATATAATTAAAAACACAAAAATAAATCAAATAATAATGATATAATGTTTATAGGCGTATCTCATCGGTTATGATAAAAAATAAAACCAAATTCATTGGGTGCATTCAATATTACAACCTCACTGAGCGCTTAGTAAGCGGTCAATACTAAATGCATCCATTATATTATATATATTGTATAGCAAATATAATTAAAAATTATAATGATATAATGTTTAATTCAAATAATTACATGATGGCATATAGGCTGCGTTCCGTTTCACGCATAATATGCATGATGTATCATTTTATCCTTGTCGTTCACCGAATGTTAAACGAGGATAAAATTAAATTAAAACGCAGCCATAATGATCACTTTCTCATTGCATTCAGCAGAATATTTATTTTGCAACTGTTATTAGAGAATTTTATATAACTTTCTCAAAAATCCTGTAACTTTTCTTACAATCGTACTGCAACTTAAGTTAAGTGCAGGCAATAACTTGTAATAATAATCATTGAAATATGTTTATATCAACTAAGTAGAGAACCCATACTGATTTCTGCGTTTCAACGACGTTACTGTCTGCACTTTTAAGTTACAGTATGGTTGTAAGAAAAGTTACAAAATTTTTGAGTAAGTTATGTATAAATATGTATAAACATACATAAACACACATAAATATTCATAAACATATTAGGTGTTGGAATTAATTCGTAGCGTTTTACAAGTGATGGGAAGTACTTTCATTAATGTATTTTTTAATGCTCATGTGAAATAAATAACATTCTTTCATTAAAAAACGCTACGAATTAATTCCAACACCTAATATATATAATTATATACGAAATACATGTCCATACATGTTTATATATTCTTCTTTCTTTTGTAAAATTACTTTTTAATGTAATAGAAATAATAATAGTAATGTAAAAACATAAAAGATAATTAAAGGAAGAATTTTTGTATTGTTTGTTTTAGAAAAAAATAAGTTTGGAAAAATGTAAAAAAAATCATACATAATTATGCATAATTTTATATATAATTATACATAAATAATTTTTTTATATTTCTATAAACTTGATTTTTTTCTAAAATAAATAGTGCGAAAATTATCTTTTTAATTGTTTTTAATGTTTTCACTTTTACTATTATTATTTCTATTACACTAAAAAGTAAGTTTACAAAAAAAAGAATGTATGAACATATATGGTCATATTTCATATATAATTACCGGGTTTGCATTTGATCTAATTTGGAATTAATTTCGTAAATAAATTATTGAAGCACAACTCGCAGCGATTTATTTACGATGCGAATAAGGATTTTATTCACTTTATTTCAATCGATTTCAATGTACTAATTTTTTACTTAAGTTATTATTAAATTATAATGATAATTTTCGATTTCTACAAACAAAAATACACAAAAAACATAGAAACGATCTCAGAGCTATGACGAAACTCTCAATTTTTAACTTTTAGTAGCACAAACATTTGCGCAATGATGTTCACGTTACATTGCCCGTTCGATCTTTTCTTTAGGTATTTTTCATTTGATGACACAAGTCGACACAGACGTCGTTCTATTTTTCTTGATATTCAGAGAGTGACAAAGATAGAACGATACTTGTATCGACTTGTGTCATTAAATGGAAAGCACCTTTTTGTGTCTTTATAAACTTGGCGTGACACCGCTACAGCGTCGATCTATATTAAATATCTACTACTTATAAACATACATTTTAAAAAGATATCGATCCATGAAAAGAAAATTTACTATCATATATCCGTTTTATAATACCCGTTTATTTTGATCAATTTATTCTACAAGGCTATTTCTATTTAAAAAAAGATTGTATCTTTCTAGGAAAAAATATTTTATGTATAATTTTATATATAATTATATATAAATATATATTTGTTATATATAATTATATGTGTTCATTTATACAATTGTATAAAATTATATATAAAACAAATTTTTCCAAAAATATATATATTTTATTACAATAATGATTAATTAACTTATACATTATCTGAGACATAATATTTTCCACGATTACAGTTAAATCGCGATTAATAATGCCAAAAGCTAATAAAAATGCAAAAAAGAGATAACAAAAATTAATCCATCAACTTTATTTTCTTAAAAATTATTGTAAGTAATATCCTTGACGCGACGCTTTTGTCACAAATTATATTACACAACAATTTTATTGTATGTTAATTTCATATTATGTCAACAATCTAGAGTCAAAAGTACAAAAAATCCTTTGTCATATACTAATTGAATTATTAGCTTTTTTACAATCAATTTTGAATGATAACTAGTCCCAATCTCCTATAATAATGAAGTAATATATACGTATATATGCTTTTTTCCATAATCCATATCTATATAAGCCAGTACCTGTGCCATTCTTGTTTTTCATTCAATATATAAAAAGCTAAATTTTAACAATGAATTATAAGACAGAAGGCAAATAAACTTAAATCAAATTTTGAATAAATGAATAATTATTATTCTTAATTATGGATAATTCTTAATAAATTATATTATTATTACAAGAATTATTAGGTGTTGGAATTAATTCGTAGCGTTTTTAATGAAAGAATGTTATTTATTTCACATGAGCATTAAAAAATACATTAATGAAAGTACTTCCCATCACTTGTAAAACGCTACGAATTAATTCCAACACCTAATAATTTTATGTATTTTTAATTTACAAAAAACATTATATTGTGTTAACTTCTATATATTACATAAAATACGTTATCGAAGTTATTAACTTCAACTCAAGTCGACATGTGGTTAAAAGTGTTATAAATAAAAAATATCCATTACATACCTTAGGACCTATTATAAATACATAATGTTGCAAGAATAGTTACGTTTATAGTCGTTTATCGTTCTGTAATAATACATTAAAAAAATTCCGCGTAAAATAAGCAAGCTAATCTGGATCATCTGTGTGTTTATTCTGTCACTCAGTACTTGTTAGTTGATGTGTATATACTTCATCCTCCACAACATAAGCATCTTACCTACAGTAATTCTTACAAAGTTTCTAGAGGATCTGCAAGAACTATTTTTGAAATTCTTATAAAAGATATTAACACACGTTTGTGTCTCGTGCAGTAAGAATTAATTCAAATTATTTGCCGACGACCTGGAAACTATGACAAAGACGGTACAAACAGCACTAGCACCATTATTGATCATCGGCTCGTTCTGCGGTTTGGGTTTATTTGAATATCCTCTTGGACATCCTAAACTGTATCTTTCTTGCCTATATATCTTAACCATATGGAGCTTTTTTACGTACTTTATTTACTATCCAGGCATCTCCGTCGTTATTAATATGTTATATATTTCACCATTCTCGAGTATCGCAACATTGTACATCATGACATATATCATAGTATTGATCACCGCGATTATATCGATACTTGTTAGCTTCTTTTATTTTAAGGTAAAAGTTTTTAAATGTTCACAATCCCTAATATTACTTTTAACATTTCTTAATTTTTCTTTAATTATTTTTTTCATTGAAAGCATTAAAAGAGTCTTAATCTCACAATTATAAAAATACAAAGAAATTATATAAATACAAAGAACCCCGCACAAATCTTATAGAAAATGGGTTTCGATAAAATTGCTGTAATATTTTTTTAGCTCATGTCAAGTTGATTAAAAGTCTTCGAGAACACAACCCTCTAAATGCTTTAGATTTTGTATAGCTCAATTTTAATGTTTATATTATTATTTATTCTAAACAAAATACGTTTGATAAAATTAATGTTTATATTTATATTACCAAATAAACTTTTAACATAACATTTTAAAATCTTATGTTTCAAATATCTTTCTTATAACTTCTTTATCTATTACATTTCCTATACACAATAATCATTTTTATTCAAATATGAAATTTCCATTCATATCGTATAATCGATCAACATGATTTTTTGAAGGAATTGAAAATGTGCTTACATGAACTTTCCTTAGTGGACAATACAATAGAAGCAATCGGTGCGCCAAAGAAGTACCAACGGTTACGTAAATGGATAATTCGAATAATAATTGGATGGATTGTATTAGGTGTTGGAATTAATTCGTAGCGTTTTACAAGTGATGGGAAGTACTTTCATTAATGTATTTTTTAATGCTCATGTGAAATAAATAACATTCTTTCATTAAAAAACGCTACGAATTAATTCCAACACCTAATATATATTTTTTATAAATTAGCAGCAAGTGCTAATTTTGATTTTATTAAAGGATATAACGTAGATCTTCGTAATATTTATGAACCGTTTGTAGTGGAACATCCGAGTAATGTACATATCTTAAGTACTCTAATTTGGGGAACTATCCTTGGGTTAGTAAATATGTAAACATTTATTTCGTAAGCAATTTTTTATTGACAGTGTGCATCAACATTTATAGTCTGTGAAATATGTAAAAATTTTTTAAAGCTGTTTAAGTACTACAATTTTATATAACATTTTATCGGTATTAGCATTAAAATTATAAAGAATGTATATAAGATAACTTAAATAGGAAAATGATAAAAGTTTATTCTATTAAACATATATATAGCAAATATAAAATATAATAAAATGTAAAAGACAAATAACAAAATTCTAATTTATTCTGGCTTTAATTATTTATTAACGCAATTAAAATATACGTATATAATAGCTCCAGATTTGATGAAGTCAATGATCGTTTACATGTATTCTACTTTGATCTTTTCGAAAATAATGCGGACTATAGAAGACAAAACAGATTCATTTCGGTGTATCAACGGATAACAGAAACTGAGGATCGCAAGCAATATATATGGATTATAATGTAATTTTTTAAAAAATGTTACATACACATCACACGCATATATATGTATGTATGTATGTATGTATGTATACGGTGTGTCTCATTTTAACTTTCACATCGTAATATATATACATATATTATATATATATACATATACATATATTAGATGTATCAAAAGTCTGAAAACGTCGAAGGCAAAGCATTTTTAAGAAAAATGTTTCAGACAAAAGTTGTAGGGTTTAAAAAGATCTATTCACATTCCCTTGATCTTGAGTGGTATCGCCAAGACCAAGTCAAGGTCACGTCGACTTTTTTAAATGGAACTCCCTATTTTTGATTTGTTTTTATAATTTTTATGGTGTCTTTATGGTTTAATTATATTAATTACGATATCTTTATAGGCACGTCCACCTACATCTATGCCTTATATCTCGTAAACTAAACAAAGTATTCAAAAGGCCAATGTTACTTCAAATGTTATGGTTCTTTATAAAAACTACAAGTATCAGTATCAATATACATACGACGCTTATATCTAATCAGGATGATTCAACACTTGAATTTACTTTGGAAGATATATATGAATGTTTTAATTTCATTCTGTATAGCATCTTATTTCTTACATTAAACTATATATGTGAAACTATTTACTATAAGGTATAGCAAAATTAAAACATTACTAAATATTTATAACTAGAATTATAAGCACAAACAACAATTTTGCAACTTTAAAATTACACATATCAAAGTTTTTTTTCCAAATAACGCTACCTTTTGAGCGTAAAATTTTCGATTTTAATAAAAACTTTCATATTGTTTTAAAACAATTTCAGATAAACAAGACAGTAGCAATTCTTCACAAATTGTCCAATTATAATCTGAATAAGGAGTTACGTAAAGAGGTAAATAGTTACAACAAGATCTCATATAGAATTTTAATTATTCTATGCGTAATTTTACTAACTCTCATGAAAATTCACAAATTTGCACAAATTTCATCGAATAATTATGTACAAAGTTGGGACATTATAAAACAACAATTATGTTATTTGTTTATATATGTTAAGATACTTATACTAACATCATAGGATACGTATGTTAGAAAAAATTTTATTAATTATTTTTTATTGTATATGCAAAAGAATATTTGAAATTTATTGATATACTATTAATGTCTTATAAAATAAATATTTATGCATTTTGATACATAAAATAGAAAATATTTTATAAAACTTTTGCAATTAGTGTTACACATATAAGTAATCTAAAATATATAAAAGAATATACTATTAAATCCATAATGCTGAATTATATCCAATTGAGTTA
Source organism: Acromyrmex echinatior (assembly GCF_000204515.1). The sequence goes on from NW_011627209.1 coordinate 16,487, forward strand.
TGAGATCCATTTGAGTTATTTTCAATCATTTCTATAGATCGCCACTATTTTTCTCTCAATATGCCGTTAACTTAAATGAAATAATGAAATTAATTCAACAGAATCCGTGAAAATTTTTCTTGTAATTTTTATATGAATTGAACATTTTTCAGAAATACTCAGAAATATTCGGAAAGTTTATATCTTCTCTCAGAATTTTTTGTACAAATAAATTCTGAAATATTTTGAGATTTCTCATAATTTAAAAAAAATTTTTTAATTTTTTAGATTTTATAACATTTCATCAAAAATTATAATTACTAAAAATCTTAGAAATTTTACGATATTTCATAATTAACATATATTAAAAATTCTGAGAAAAGATATAAATCTTCTTAGAAGATTCCAATTCGTATAAAAAATGTGACCAAGTTATAAAATTACATAGAAATTCTGAAAAATTATATAAAAAATTCTGAGAAAAATTTTCATCAGAGAATATATTAAATTTGTCTAAAATTTAATTATTAATACAAACGCAATTTATTCTAAAACTGAAAAATGGATTAATTTTAACACATATTAAAGTTAAAAATAACAACATATTATTTAAATGATAGGGTTGCTCCTTTGATATTTAACAATTAATATACATTTAACGTTTTATAGTAGTGTCTTAATTTTTTACATGGTCATTTAATAGAATTTATGCGTGTTTCCGAACTTTCATGAAAGTATATCTAACGTTAGTAGTGTATATCTAACGTTTTATTCAATTATTTAATTTCAATTAGATTTTACAATTTATATTGCAAATAAAACTCAGGGAGGTAAAATTTGGCGTGGGATATTTCTACTATGGATATATTTTCATTTGCCAGGTATGTCCTACATTAAATAAAATTGTAAGCATGTAATAAACATGTAACATACAATAAAACAGACACTTATATATCAAGCTTGCAAATTACATAAATATCTAAATGGCAACATTATATTGGAATCACTTCTTAATTTTATTTATTTTTCATTGTTATTTTGTCTAAAAATCTTCTTTTACATTTTTGTTTTAAATAATTCAACACAAATATTTTCATTAAGTATAATAAAAGTATATTTCTTCAGATGTACAATGGAGTTTTAGTTACCTTAATGACTTTAATACAGGTACATAATTCATAATACAGTGCAACAAGAAAAATATTTCAGAAGTGTAATAATACGTTTCCTCAAAATTATTTCTCGCTGAACGTAATACCGTTTGCAGAATTTGCTTAGCACGTCAGAATTTTGAGTAAATTGAAATGAAATGGTCCAAACATGGTTATTTGTAACATTTTTTGCGGCAAAAGAAGAACTGGTCTCTAAATAAATTCAACACCTGAAAGTATAATTCAAAAGCTTTCGAATGAATTTTTGTTCACGATCATACGACATTTTTACGACATTCATAAAGTTATGGCTATTTAAATTTTAGACTTTCGATAAAATTTTCAAGAAAGTTACATTATATTTATGCATGATATTGATGCATGTGTGTATGTGCGTGTCTGTGAGTGGCTAAAATTGTAAATTTATGAAATGTTACAGAAAATATAAAATTTGAACAGCTACAACTTGATGAAAAAGTCGCATGAAACAAAGTTCGTTTGAAAACTCTTGAATTACTTTCAGATGCCATTCAGTTTATTTAGAAATTACCTTGTAGTTGTCTTTTTGCCATAAAAAATGTTAAATGTGATAAAAACACCATTTTTGATCCCTTTCATTCCAATTTACTTAAAATTTTAGCAATTTATGCAAATTCTGCCAACGGCATCGTGTTCAGTGTGAAAAAAACCTTCGGGAAATGTACTCTCGCACTTCGGAGAGAAAAAAAGTGATTTTTTTGTCGTACTGTGTAGATCTTCTATTCTCTCTAATGCATGAGAAAAATGGTTTTGATTAAGTTTTGAGAGATATCAACGTACATAGTTGAATGCATTTTGATTATATTGAATTTAATTTTGTCATGACAATTTCTAGATTTTACAATGTTTGGTATTAAATAAACTTTACTATATTATAAGGATTATATTATAAAGCTATTTAAGCGTATAAAGCTTTTTTAACTATTTTTCAGTTGGATATGTTAGAAGATCATTAGACAGTGCAGTCAGGAGTGTTGCGAGCCCGGCATTTTGTTAAAGTCGTACCTAATATTCGCCAAATAATTGGTTATTCGATACATTATTACCGATACATATAATAGTAATATTCGGTCATGTGCCCTATATACTATATTCGTTGCATTTCTATTTTACAAAACTATTTTATATAATTTATGCATAAATTCCCTGATAAAAATAAAATGTAAAACAAGTCAATAAAGCATTAATTGGAGTGTAAAGAAAGTGTAAGGAATAACAGAAACGCAAAAGAAACCCGAAAGAAGCGAACATTGGAGCATGGAACGTAAAGAAAACAGAAAACAAAAAGCACATTGTAGAATAGGCTTAATAATACATTACGCATAACAATTAGAGGATCACTTTAAAACATTTTGCCGATCCATAAGAGACTGTCTTTTAGTTTCCATTAACTTCCAGCGAATCACACCACGAATATTACTGTAGCGTGCCTAGGAGCTGAGTTCAAATTTTAATCAAATTTTAAAACAAGCCCTATATTTTGCAAAATTTTGAATAACTACATATGAAATACAACCTTTTAAGATCGCCAAAATTTGCAGATTTTTAAGTGCTTCTCTAATTGTTGTACGTAGTACATATCATGGGAAAAAATATTATGTAAATGATATTATATTTTAGAGCTGGTAGATTTATGAAGTTCGTGGACGGCTGCGTCCACAGCCGTTATAGAAGTTCCAGGTGCCTTGCAAACTCTGTGACTATGTCCATAATTATGTATAATCTACCCAACAAACGAGAATGGATTGAAATGATTCAGATTTTCAGAAATATTAATTCACGAATGTTAAAATGAATGCATTTCAATCCGGAATGCATTTGTATTCATTTATAGGAATTGCATGGAGCATATCTCTATGCCTTTCAATCTAAAAAGAATATTAGCTTTTTCTGTGCACACAACACACACAATTGTGAATACTGTTTAATTCAAAATTTTGAATAGGCAATACAGTTTCCCAATTGCATCCAATTGAATCTAATTGAAACGAATTGAATCCAATTAAATCCAAAAAAAAGTATTTGCTATTTAAAATATGCATTCGGATAGAAAAAAATTTCAATCCATTTTAATTCCATTCTCGATGAAATACTGACCATTATGATCGCAGTTATTTCGTAGGAACACTTCGTCAAAATCATTATTTTAAAATGTATAAAATATAATGACAAAAACGTCAGCCAGATCGTGACGAGAAATATACTTCACAGTCCGTATGAGAACAATAATAATTATAACTAATGTAAAGCAAGAGGAGGATAATATCTGAAGATGGCTCAATATAAGAGCTGAAACGTAATAATATTTCTAGTAATAATGTTTCTATTATGTATGTATTTAACTCTTATTAATAATCTTTACGTTCATATGTAAAAAAATCGACTCTTATTTGTCCATTTATCGTTATATTGTTATTAATTAATATATATTAGGTGTTGGAATTAATTCGTAGCGTTTTTAAATGAAAGAATGTTATTTATTTCACATGAGCATTAAAAAATACATTAATGAAAGTACTTCCCATCACTTGTAAAACGCTACGAATTAATTCCAACACCTAATACATAATTCTTTCATGTTTTTAATAACATATAACCTCATTAAACGATTATCTTCATGGCTCAACTTATCCTTCGAGGATGCTTAACATGCTCCATAGATGAGGCATATTGATCTATTTTGCATCCTTATAATTAATGTAATTTTAATGACGTTATAATTAACGTAATTCTTTCTTATTTACGAAACATATTAAGAATTTATAAATACTTAATTATTAAGTCAGATAAACGTGGAACATTTTAAAGCATTTACTATTAGTCTAATATTATTCATACATAATTGTATGAAGATTTATAATAATTTAAAGAAAAGGTATCACAACTAGCCTCGCTTATTCTATACATTATTATAAATATATCTTTTTCTAATAACTTAAATATAAATTTATATTTTATTATACAATTTGATTTTTTTATATCAAGCGCATTATTTTATAAAAAAAATATATATAGAATATAATTTTAAAAAATTATTCGAAAAGGTAAAATAATTAATCGCTACAAAATATACATCGGATCCTTGTAAAGTCCCGCAAGAGCTTTTATTATATTTTTATTTCTCCCGCACAAAATATTATTTATACATTAACATTATAGTCGCTACAAAATATTATTTTTATATGTTAATAAATCGTTGTCCTCCTTGTGAAAGAAAATAATTTATACGTTAATATTAAGCGCTAGAAAATGTGCCCAATCTTTGAAAGAGGTGTGATAAATTCCTTGGACTCTACAGAGAGTCAGACGAAAGTTTCACGCAAGGCCATTCGATATTAGAGAAGAGTTATAAAAACAATTGCCCAGTTTATTTTTAAAAAGAGTCCTCGTCATACGTATAATATATTGTTATATAATATATTGTTTAGGAAGATACGGAAGAATTTACATAAAGTTAAGTAAATTACCGATATGCTTTACAATGTTTTTATGTCTTAATTTTGTCGGCACTTGGACCGGCGATAATAACGCTATTATTGGCAGCAATAGCCGTTTCCAGCAGATGATCGTTCCTGTGCTTCTTCATTGTATGATTGTTGTTCTTGCCGGTCAATACCATTAAATCCGAGTGTATTCTAAAGTGCAATCTAGATTCTAATAAGTAGCCCGTATAGTTTTTTCTGAAATTTAAATATAATTATAATTTGCACGGTAATTTCTAATATAAAATCTATGTTAAATGTATAACGTAATATCCAACCCAATCAGCAGACAATGTTTTTTAAATGTTTTTTAAACGTTTATTTCTCATTAATTTTACATTTTTCACGATTCGTTTTGAAAATTCATTAATTTAACGTTTATTTAACGTTTATTTAATGTTTATTTTGAATTTATTTTTTGAAATAATAATTTTAAAAAACATTTTTTAAACGTTTATATATTTAATGTTTATTAAATGTTTATTTTACGTCAATTATTCATTTGAAATAAAGATTTAAAGAAATATTTTTCAAAAATATTTGTTTAACATTTATAAAATGTTTATTTTACATTATTTATTCATTTAAAATGTGATAATAAAAAATATTTATTTCACGTTTATTTAACGTATAGAAATGTTTATTTCACATTAATTACTTATTTGAAATAATGGTTTAAGGAAATATATTTTTTAAATGTTTCTTGAATCTTTTTTAAATGTTTAATAAATGTTTATTTTTTGTTATTTATTTATTTAAAAAAATATGATAAAAAAACATTTATTTAACATTTACCTGACGTTTATTATAAAAATATTATTTTCTAAAGCTCAAATTTAAAAAAAACGGATCAGAATAATAAAATAATCACGGAAGAGAAGTTAACACAATATAATTGCATTAAGTGTATTATATATGGACAATAAGAATTGTGTGCAATGATAGTTATAAATAGCGTGACGGATAAAGTACAAGACTCATAATCCCGAAGTCTTATGTTCAAAACCCAGCCGGTAAGTGAAAAAGATTAAAATATAATTAAAAATTAGGGGTTCCAAGTTACGCATGAAATGCATAGTGAATCATTTGTCTTTGTTGTTTACTAATTAATAAAAAAGAAAAACAATACATCATGCGAAACTCGGAATGCACCCTTAGAATTAATTCATAAAATTAGTTGTCTAATTTAGGCATAGTCGATGAAAAAAAATTAATTTTAAAAAATTCTACATTGTTATTTTTTCTAATTTTGTTCAAATAATTTTGACATTAAAAAACGTTTTTTCAATGTTAAAAGAAATGTTGCTTCAAATGTTAATTAAACGTTAAAAAAATGTTTCTTTAAACATTATAATAAATGTTTTTTTAATAAAAAAAGGGGTTTTTACCCATTATTTTTAAAAATGTTTTTAAAAATGTTTTTTAAATATTTTTAAAAACACTTTTAAAAACATCGTCTGCTATTTGGGAAACTAACTTAGCGTCTTCCAAAAAGCCTATAGCCAGTTGAATATCACCCTGATCTCCCGCCAATAACGCTAATTCCACTGTGGCATAGGGAAATAAGTACGTGTCCTCTTTGACAGACTTTTCCAATTGTAAAACTTGTCGCAGACATTCCTCCGCTAGTAAAGGATGTTGCATTTGTCGTAGACAAGCGCCTTTCAATAGCAATAGGAGTGCTTTGTTGTCTGCATCATAATTACTTTTCCTGCACATACATTACATATTTCTCTTATTACATAACAAGAGAAAAAATTAAAATTGATACTTGTATTTTGTCTTTTAAATATTCTTTGAATGTACAATTCCGAAATTTGAAAACAGATTTTGGAAAGTATTTACTACAAATTTTTCCATTTGAAGCCATTTATGTAATCATATATTTTATAATAAGCACTTATGTTAAAATAAAACTTAAAATTATTGGTAAAACTTACGAGACTGTTTGAAGTTCCTTCTCCTCTTCTTCTATCCTCTTGAATACATTTAACAACAGGTCTTGCCGTTTGCCTACTATCCTGAACAGATTCCATACGTACATAAGCTCAAACACGGGCAGGACTAAGTACTTCTTTTGTGCGAAATAACGTTGGGTCTTTGAGATTATAAACTTTTCCATCGGTAGCGACTTGCCAGCAATACGCTGTTTGTAGGTCGGTGCCAGCATCATTAGGTTGTCGACCAGCTGTTTCTCCTCACTCCAAATCGTCGGTTTCTGCATAAGCAGGATTGCAGCCTTTTGATACAAGTAGATAGTGCGTGACCAATTGGACTCATTTACCAACATCGTGGCATACGTGGCCGCATTACTCCACTGCTGTAGCGAACAGTGCGTCCACATTAATTCCCAATAACAGATATGATGAAACTGTGGCCAAACATTCTGACTCTTCCACGACTTTATGTACCAGTCTATGCATTCCTCGAAATTCCCTCGCGTGAATTCTAGTCTTCCCTTGAAAAACAGGAACCATACACCGTTCGGATAGAGGCTCAATTCCTGTTCCAATACTTGCTCACACCACTCTAGATCGCCGTCCGAGTGACTTAACACAATGCAGACTATCAAATTATAGGACAACAGAGTCATTACACATAGGATTTGTCGCAATCCTCTTCTTTCATCGTAACCTGCTTTTAATTCCATTAAACCATATTCCTAACGATTAAAATTTATAAATAAAACTCTCTGCGTTATATTATATACCTAACATATAATTATATGACATATCCTATAATCACCTTATCGCCGGAGAATCCGATAAACTCTAACAATCTAATAATACGCGCTGGTAATAATGAGATCATCTAAAACAAAGTTTGATTTAATAAAAAGTATGTAATAAAAGATAATATATATTGCAATAAAAATATACAAATACCAAATTGAACGCGCCGATGCCCATGCGAACACCACTCTCGAAATGTACTTTATGAATGTCGTTTTCCCACTTCCGATTTTTCAAGATCGTCATGCATTCTCTGCAAGAGATAATAATTAATTATTAGAGAAATAGAAAATCGACGACAGTCGTTCCGTTGTGACTTATTTACTTGTACGATAGAAAACAGGTACGAATTTTCAGTCCTGCCTTGACAAAGCTGACCAGAGTTTCATCTTCCACAAATGTGAGCATCGATTTTAAAAGGAGCGACTCGGCATAACAGAGTTCCGCATGCACCTCCTCTGCAAGATTAATCCTCGGTCATTCCTTTCATGCACTATACATGACAGCTATTTGGCTATATCCGGGTTAATGTTATTATACATTGTAAAATTGAATCTTGTAAAATATATACAGAGTGTCTGAAAATTAACGATAAAACTCGTATAGATGCAAAATGGATTAAATTGAGTCGAAAAGTCCTCAACCATTTTGAAATTTTCGCAATAGTTAATAAGGTATTAATTATTAAAAATTGCCGAATATTGGTCTTCAATAATTTTTTACTTAAATACTATCAACTTTGCAAAAAAACAGCAAGAGATAAAAATTATTTATTTTCTTTTCATAAAGCTCTAAGAATTTTTTAAAAATGTTTTATCAACTTTTTAGTATTGTATTTTTTATTGACAACTATTTTTACCAACGTGAGGAAATACGGTATTAAAAAATTCTGAAAAAAATTTATGAGAAGAAAATAAACAATTTTTCTTGCTGTTTTTCTATAAAGTTGATAATATTTGAATAAAAAATGATTGAAAATCAATATTCAGCAATTTTTAGTAATTAATATCTTGTTAATTTATTGCGAAAATTGCAAAATGATAGAGGAATTTTCTTCTCAGTTTAATATATTCTGCTTCTATGCGAAAATTTTATCGTTAATTATCAAACACCCTGTATATATGCCTTCCCTAATGAAAATTTTTCTCAGAATTTTTCATATAATTTTTCAGAATTTCTATATAATTTTTCAGAATTTTTATATAATTTTATAACTTTCTCACATTTTTTTATACGAATTGGAACATTCTTCAAAAATTCTACATCTTTTCTCAGAATTTTTCATATATGTTAATTATGAACTATCGTAAGATTTCTAAGATGTTTTATAAGTATAATTTCTGATGAAACATTATAAAATCTAAAAAATTTAAAAATATTTTTTAAAAATTATGGGATGAGAAATTTCAGAATATTTCAGAATTCCCTTGTATGAAAAATTCTGAGAGAAAATGTAAATTTTTCGAATATATCTGAGTATTTCTGAAAAATGTTCCAATTTGTATAAAAATTATAAGAAAAATTTTCACCAAGATTGGTAACAATTTTTAAAAAATGAAGATCAAAAAACCCCAATGGTCTTGAATTTAACATATTATTAAGGTCATTTATACAATATTTTAAAAACTTTAATTATCGTTCGTTTCTTATTAAAAAGTTACATAGATAAATATACGAGTCATAAAATGAATCGTAAATGTAGTGAGAGAACGCACCAAAAGATACAGAGGTTTAAGTCACTTTATGTGGAAAGTTGTAGATGCATCGTGAAATCGTTACAATTTTCCACGCAAAGCAAAATTACATAGATTTATAACTTTCAACGTGAAGCGAAATTCTACATGAATTTACAACTTTCCATGACAAACAACGTTAACAATAATAATTTTAACCTTGATTGTATTGATATCTTTTGTTTTGAATTTTTCGAGTAAGTACTTTAGACGATTATGATCAGTACGTATCAGTCAATAAGTTAGATAACAGATACAGTGGAGATACATGCAATCAAATATTTCTTGCTATGGCATACGAGATTATCATTTTATACATTATCTTACAGAATTTTTATTTAAAAAAGTACATAAAATGAATGTAACAAATGTATATTGAAATGAATGGATTAATATTTTTCTTACATTATAAGTTCTATATAATTTTTTACAGTATAAGTTACACTGAACAATTAACATATTAATTAAAATTTTTTGCATACGTGCTATATATTGTTTATTATTCTTCTAATATATTAATTTCACTTAAATTGGTATATTTCTCAAAATTAGTTTTGTTAATAACTTTTTAATAAGGAATGACCGACGACTAAAATCTTTTAAATGTTGTTCACAATGATGATTTTGATATATATATATCAAGGTCAAAGCCATTGGAGGAATTCTCTGATCTTCATTTTTATATTTATAATTTCTATTAATGCAATAAAGGATTCACGGTAATTGCAAAGATTATAATTAGATTATACATTGTAGATTATTACATTCTATTATATTAATAGGAGAGCTAGCAGGCATGTGTTATACAAGAGCTTATTGTTAATTGTTGTCACATACATTCAAAATGTAAGATACTCAATAATAATATTTTTGTAAATTTAAATCTACAGATCATGTTACATAACAAATGCTTCAATTCACTTGTTATTGAAAATGCTGTTACATAAATTTGACGTCATGATTGTTAGATAATACTCGTTAAATGCTCAATAATCATTGCAGATATTACGTGTTGTTTTAACTACACGTTACATTTGCAACAGATTACCGTTCGTGTAAGTGTCGTAGTTAATCTTCTTGACTATTTTCCCAATGTTCTGCGTAATACTGATGTGCTTTCGGTGTTTGGAACACACGCTCATACACTGTTTCAATTTCTCTGATGCCTTCACGATGTGTTTCTGAAAATTACACATAATACAATTGTTAAAGAAGATAGATTTCGCACGGCTCTAGTCCAAATAAATAAAAAAAATGCTTGATAAGAAAAAACGTAATAAATATCGAAATACTTGTTCGAATGTAAGAATCGCCTCCAGGAACGCGAATACGCTAGTCCCTAGAGAATGGTACATGCTGCTATCCGCCCATGGTTCCATGATTTTTTTCGCTTCATCGAAGTCGTTGTTAAAGAAACAGTGAATCGCCTTTTTCGCTTCCATTATCGCTGTATCCAAATCCATAGACGCGAGTCTAGACAAAAATTTTTTAAACGTTGCAATTAAAAAAAATAATAATGTGCACATAATTATGATATGCATTATTATCATGGAAGTTTCAAGGAAAAAATTATTAATCTTTCCTCCTAAACATCAAAAAAAGAATGCATTGAAGAAAAAGAAGTACTTTAATCAGAAATGACATACAATAAATTATACGTAATAATTATCAATATAATAGCGAGTTTTTATTCTTTAATAAAAAATTCGCAAAGCGGAGACAAATTTTTTTACGTAAAATAATATGTAAATAACATGTAATACGTACTGTGGTAATGATTCCTGAGCATCTTGAAACTGAAATGCAAAAGTGCATATAAAATATGTATATTATTTTAATTTTTACAAAAATATAAATTGACTCAATAAAATATTTACCTCGTCATCGCCTTCAACGTCCGACATTTTCAATTGGTGTTAGGAAATCGTTCTGCAAAGATAACATAATTTTGTTATCTTTAAAAATTGCTCTTATTAAATATTCAATGCACACGTATATATTTATTAACATTTTTATCTTAAATTTTGTATATATTGAAAATTTATCGACAGTTGTACTATTATTGTACTGTCTTAAGAATTTTGAAATATATTATGGAAATGCGCACGTTCCAGTTTTACATTAAAAAGAAACGAGCGTCGCAAAATGAAATTAATGAAAAAACATTGTGAAAAATATTACATTTAGAAAGTTAGACGATTTTAAATTAAGTTGCTTGATTTTAAATTATATTTAGAAAATCGAAGTTAAAATAGTATCATAACCCACAGAAAAATAATTTCCAGTTTTAACTTGATGCGGATCTGGATATCAATAATATATATATATA
>NW_011627209.1:28124-88950 GCF_000204515.1 Acromyrmex echinatior
ATAGGACATGCATCAAGGACAAAGGTGTCCTCTATAGATTCATGATAGATTTATGGCGATATCTTTTATTAACTTTGAGTAAGACCGACCACTCTCTTACTTGACTTACTATATATATATATATATATATATATATAGAGTATATGTATAATATATGTGTATATATATGTAGATATATATATATATGTGTATGTATATATATATATATATCTACATATATATATATAATACAAATGAGATATGTAATAATACTTCACGATATTATATTTAATATAAATGCGCGTGGTGAAGTAAAATTCACTCATGCTAGAAAATTATTTCAGAGGACCTGGAGTTTTTCACGAATACGAAACGCATATGAAAATATTCAAGAAAATGTCACGTTGAACTAATAAACGATGCTAAGATAAACATGCTAAAATAAACGTTATCTAATAATTAGTAAGCAGCGATATAAATTACATGATTATAGACGATAACGAAAACGAGCACAAAGAAACTACACAATCATGCTGAAATTTCACGCGAAGTTTTTACAAAATGGTGTTCTTGCCTCGCAATTTATTCCGTGATAAATTTAATTTCAAGTTCGTCTCAATCTGTTTGCTGCTGTATTTATAAACACATATTCAAAAATATACGCCGTTATGTGTTATTTGATTTATATTCCCGTCGCCACGGGAATCATTATCTAAAGAAATCGATGTGGACGAAAGTTCGTCTCGATTCCAGCGCATAATAAACAATTTAACTTTCTTATCCTCCCTCCTCAGGCTCTGTTCACCAGTTTCACTTCGCCGCGATGCGGCGGCTGCGAAATGGGGCTGCGAAGCCTCGCAAGCGTTGGGGGAGCGACCTCCTTCATAAATTGTCCTAATCCCCGTATTTTCGCAAAGATATTCCTAGCGAAAATAAAGATTGAAGCGTAAGTCGAATTTAAGAACACAGAGCAAACAGGGGAGAATAACAGAGGTGTAAACGAATCTTCTACACTGAGAAAAAATTGTTTATTTGATTAAATTAATTTAGTTCGTCTTTATTTTTTTCAACTTACATTTATTCGACTTACATTCCGATTTTTATTTTTGCTAAGAATCCCATACATGGACCTTCAAGTAACATTTGTTGTTCAAATAACATCATGTCTTCTGAAGACATTCAGAACACATCCTAATAAATAAACCTCAGTGTTTATGTTGAAAAACAAAGAAATTTATCATTAGCTTAAATTGGGTCTTTCAATTAAAAAAATCTTTTTTATTTCCTCCAATTTGAAGAATAAATCTACATCCGATTTTTTTAAACTCGACATGTGAAACACTAAAATAATAGTTAATATTAATAGTTAAGAAACGGTTCTACTTGCAAAAAATTTTAAATATGCTTTAAACATGTATAAAATAGGGTATAAAAGAAATTTCTTTTTAATCAAAAGATTACATTTAAGCTAAAATTAATGATTTCATCATACATAAGCATTGTTCGTTTTGTCTCTCGGGAGCTGCTCGGAGTTGCTCCGAAACCAACGTATTTAAAATGTAAGATTCACTCTATGTACGACATCGGTCATCATAACAATGAATGTCAGATGTTGTATGACGGATGTAGTACGTAGGGTGAATTCTATATTTTAAATACGTTGGATTCATTTGAAACGACCCCGAGCAGCTCCCGAAAGACAAAACGAACAATACTTTTAACATAAGAAACAATTGTAAAAAATTTGAGAAAAACCTGCGTGTGAGATTCCCTGAGATTTACTTGAAAGGATGTTGCGTTTCTCGGATAAAGTGTGTAAGATGTGATCCTTCCTAAACCGAGGTCCTTATCCACTGCACCCTGACACGGTCGCTCACCAGATCGTTTGAGGATGTGTTCGAGAATTCGCTCGAAGAGAATAATGAAGACGGCTCTAGATCGCGAAGAGGCCTTACGAAATCGCGACGAAGTCGTCTTTGAAACAGCCGGCAAGGAGCGATTTCGGATCTTTCGCACGTGGAAAGTAGACTGTCACGAAGAAAGTATAGGCAGGCTAGACCTACATTTCCTAAACCCGCGCATGGCACATCAATGCGGAGCGGAGAAGGCAGAGGAAGAGGAGGAGGAGGATGGAGAAAGCGCGCGCACTCGTGAATCCCGCGGATATTCGAGAACTGAAATTTATGGCGCAGCGGTGAGGAAAATTCGATAAAAATGACGTTATCAATAATCTTCGAGGATGATACCGCGATGCACGTTCATAATCATCATCATTTTCATGATACGTTCGCGATAAGATGTTTCTGTTTGCGAAGAAATCAAAGAAACAAATAAATCAATAGATCGATAAATCATGGAAAATTTTTCTTCCCTCCACTAGGATGACGATTACCATTTCCTTACATTATACATCATTAAAAACTTGTTTATACATGCTGAAAATTAAAAAGCAAGGCTAATCGAGATATAATTAGATACGTAATGATTCAAAGAAGAGAGAAACGGAATTTTTTATGATGTGTGTGTAAAACTTTACATGCGTCATGTGCACTGCGGAAAAAAATAAAATTACCTAATCAATTTTATTGAAAATGCAATAAAAGTTAAGAAAAAATTTATATGTTTGTTTTGAACTTCAGAGGATCAAATTCTACAGAAACACCGAGATAACTTTTAATATTTCCTTCTACTCAGTTTATATCATGCGAGGCAAGAACAAATGAAATTTTGGCAACATATCGTGTAGTATGAGAAAATTGGGTAACTGATGACTTTTAATGCAAATTTTGTGTCAAGAATGTAAATAATATATTTTGCAATATTTGTTTAATATTTCTACTGTTTCATTTAAGTTTAACTTTAATCTCGGTTTAATTGACCTTTACTCTTTTTCTAATTCTAAGAATTACAAAAAATAACGATTATTAATTTACTCCGAGATTAAAGTTATTCAATATTGTGTTAGAAATTGATAGTATTCATGATAATGAACCCACGTTAATAAATATAGTTTATTTCCGTCTAGATATTCGTACAATTTCGACGCGTGTCCCGTGCAAAATAGATATAGTTTGCCAGAAAGCAGATTTCAAGTGATATTAAAGCGATAATAATAGTTTGTTAACCATGCCGACCCTCTTTGTTGGCTTTGTTTCCGAGATAACGAGTTAATTATCTCGTTATGCATTGAGCTGTCATAAATAATAATAATAACCCTCTTTTTTAATCCTAATCATTTTCCGATTCCCGCAGTTCTCTCGATTACGCGTTCGTAATCATATTCGTGTACAAGCGCACGTGCACGATCACGACAGGTCGATCTTCATTAATAATTCATCCGAAAATAGAGCACAAGTGCGTGAGTGCATGTCCGCCTCTGCCTGTCTCTCGTTAAAAACGGTTAGAGTCGCGCACGCGTTAGGCGTAGGGCGCGGGTGGATGTGACGAAAATCGATCGTCGTCGTGAAACGGAAACAGGGTAGACTAAGTGAGGCAGGCGTGGGTTACACCGTCAGCATCCTGCGTCACCCAGGAACATGTGGGGACACGTGGGTGAATCAATGAATCGATTCACAGCCGACCTAGACCGATCGCTTCGCGAAACGCGCGCTACGAATAGTACGAACAATGCGACGGAATGCGGCGGATTTCTCGATTCCTGGTGCGATCGCCCTCGAACTGTGTGAAGCCGGCCGATTACAGAGCAGCGCCGAAAAATACTGAAAAGCGATGACGAACGCGAAACGCGTCATGTGCATCACTGACTGTTGACGCCGACGAGCGACGAGTTCGTCATCGTCGGCGGTGGTGGTGGCAGCACATGACCACCCGCGGATGAGGGCGTCCAGGATCGTAACAAAGACGAGTCCACACCATCGGATTAGAAGTCTGTACTCCTTTTCGAAGAAATTCTGAATACTCCTATAAGTTCACAATATTCCTAGAATGTTATATGAATATTATTTATCCTTTTTAATATTTATATAACATTCTAAGAATATTTTATAGGGACACTTGCGATAAGTTGGAGTAAAAATAAATAGTGTTTGTTTTTCTCTGATTTATTTCATTCTAATTTACTGCACCGGTATCCACCAGTTCAGATTTTTTCTTGGAAAAAAAAAACAACTTAGAATTTAGAATCGAAGTTAGAGGAAAATGATGATGGTTTCAATTTTCAGGTTTTGTTGATACGTCTACTGTGAATTAGAATTTTTTCCAAAATGAGTAGAGAATGATACGATTGATAAATAGAGAATTTTTATTTAACATAAAAATAAAAAAAATTGATCGTTTGATTAAATTTTATTTCTCTGATGATTTTTCCTTCTCTTGAACATTGGTTCATGCTCATTTTGTTACAATAATCATTAAATTAACAATACTTTTGAAATTTCTATTATAAAATTATTATATCTGTTCTTACAAATATGAAAAACAATTATAAAAAACAGAATCTACGTTCAGTAATTAAAAACTTGTTAAGTTAAGAATATATATATATATATATCGAAAATTTGCAATGTTCAGGTTTTAAAAAAAAATTAATTATTAATTAATCATTCTCTTTTGCGCAACGATCTAATGATGTTTTTTCTAATAAACGTGTCTGATGACGTTATACTAACCGGAGATTACAAAATATTAAATTTTCCAAGAATTCTTATATATAAAAGGCATACAAGTAGATCATGACCCTATATATTTTTATGATCTTGTGCATATTATGTCTATGGTTTATTATGTAAGTGTAATTGCTGCTTCACAAATACATTTTTCTTCAGATACTTAATTCTTATCTCGTAACATTAGATTATATCACAAAAATGTAAGAGATTATTTTGAGAGAAGCTGAACATAACAAAATATTTGTCAAAAAATAGTCTCCTTTAAGGCAACAAGCTGAAGACGCCAAACGGAACTACTTACATTTTATAAACTCTGAGACAAATAAAAGAGTAAAGAGAATACATAAAATATCCTTGATTCTGTAAAACACATATTGTGCATGTATCAGCTTATTTTTATTTAACAATCAGTGAACAACATTAAAATATATTAAAATAGAAATATTTTTTCAATAAAACAAATATTTGCATTTGTTAGAGTACACTTGTAAAATATATTGAAAACTCTACTTTTATTTCCCAATAGAAAGAAATAAAATCATATTTATCTCAATTCGACAATTGTTATATAGCTAACTGTTTCGTTTTCTGATTAAGTCATATAATTCAATTTCAAATATAATGATTATTTATTGACTATCGACATCTCTATATTTTATAAATCGATAATTTTTTCAATTGCAAATGTTGTTTTATTAAAAAATATTCACATTTTAATATAGTTTGCAATTTTCCTTATGTATTTTCGTCCAAGATAATTACAGTGAATATTAAGCAGAAGTATATATATATATAATATAAAATAAAAAATTGTAAAAACTGTGCAACAAAATGAGATCGTACGATTTTAAATAAACGAGAATCGATGATTTCATAATGAAATTCTTCTAATTATATGATTGCTTGAGTAAATACGTAAAGTATAATGTACTTACACACTCCATTATAAAGTATATGCAATTCTAATCACAGCCTTTATTTCGAATGTGCGATGATAAGCTCATTCTACAATTACGTAAGCGTAGTTGTAAGTGGTTGTAGTTGTAAGAATTGATTAATGACATTTTCTTCATATTTTCCTCATATTTGACTGTGATTGATTAATTCTTACAACTACAACATTGCTTATGCAATTGTAGAATGCGCTTTAATTTTAGCAATACGTTCGACAAGCATGTATTTTCTAATCGTTTATTATATAAAGGCTCTTACAGACGAGCAACTTTGTAGCGCCACAATCGAAAACACTGACCCGTTCATACAGAGCTATGAAGAAAAGTGTTCACTTTTCTATAGCGCTACAGAATATATAGTGAGAACAAAAAGTATTCGTAGGAAATTTGTTATAAAAAAAATCTTATTTGTAGAAAATAAGCATTAATTAGCAATTTTATACAATGAATACGTTCTGTTCTAATATAAACAAACGAGCTTTGCATGTTTCCTGATTTTAGAAGCTAAATTTCTCATCTATACGAATACTTTTTGAGCATTCAAACAATACAATTTTTAATTTTCGCTTATTTTTCAGATGATATATTTTGTATAATTAATCTTGCACATCTTTTTGGTATATATAATTTTAAGAAATATACAGTCTATTTTATTCTTTATGAATAAATTGTTAATTATCCAATAAGAAATGATCAATTAAAAAAAAAAAAAATTGAATTGACGTCGAATTGACGTCAAATTGATGTTGAAATCATCGTATTTATATTGATTCGACATCAATTCGATGACTCATTTCTCGCTGGATAATATTTATTTGTAAAAATAAAGTTTTTTTAAAAAATATTTTCTCTGTACGAATATTTTTTGCACTCACTGTATGTGACTGTATGAATATAACGTATAAACAGGTTGGCGTTTCGATTGTGGCGCTACAAAGTCGCTCGTTAGAAATCCTAAATCCACATGTTTCCCTAATTGGGAAATCCTTGAAAATCGATACAATCTTATCTCATTTAAAAAACAAATCATTCATCTCACTTTTATTTCATCGCTCTTGTTTTACGCAATTCTTATTATATCGACAAAAATTTCTTATTAGTTATTATAATTATTATTAGCAAAGCTTTCAAAACACAGATATGATGCTTGTAATCTTATCTTGTGATGTTAATAATGTGTAAAAAAAAAATATTCTCAGTATATTATACACATAAAATTATATATTAAATTGCAGAGTTGGGAAGCATTATTTTTCCCATTACTTATTTAAATAATGAATGCTAATAAAGTTGTGCCAAGATTAAATAAGTCGACTTAGCACAACTTAGCATTTACTTATAAAAAATTGCAACGTCGTTATCAAATTATTTATTATAAAAAGTAATAAACAAGCAACGGAAAAATTAAACGCTTGCCCTCTGTTAAATTGTTACATACAACATTGCATGTGCAGCATGTGTCACAGATGACATTGTACTTTGCTTTATGGAAATGATTTACGATTCAATTAGGAAAACACTCAAGATCTGTAAGATATTTAATCAGCAATTTATTCTCGTTCTATAAGATTAGATTAATTTTATCCTCTGCGATCCAACTTACTCTTTCTCTTTTTCTAATTTTTAGAATTAGAACAAGATGAAAAGTATGTTAATCCCTGGGAAAAAATATTTTATATATAATTATATATAATTTACATATAATTTAATATAATTTTATATGTTAGTTTATGTATAATTATGTATAAATATATACAATTATATATAAAATGTATATTCATTTATGTACAATTATATAAAATTATATATATTTTTATATAATTTTATATTTTATTTAAAATATTTTTTCCCAGGTCGAGATTAAAATTAATGTACATTGGAGGAAATGTTAAAATCTGAAAATTCAATTCATACATGAGATATGTACAAAATATTAGTGATGTGCCAACAAATTCGCATCGACTATATATCCATATTAGCTCGAATACCAGCAAAATCTGTCGATGTAATCTAACAATAGATTTCTAGCAAAAACCAAACAGAATCTGCCAGTTGGTTTAAATGGATTAATTATATAAAATTGATTTCATTAAAACTAGATTCTAGTTTTTCTGGAGGATTATTATGATTCTTGAAACGAGGTGGAAATGAAAATTACAATAAACGTAATATAGAACATTTATAACTTTATATAACATCTAGTGAAATTTTGCTCATTTTTTTAAATTTTTATCTCGTTTCATTTCAACACTGAAATCGTAATAAGCTCGCTGTTATTCCGTTGCGTTACTAGCAAATTTATAATATTCTTATTGTTAGCAAATTCTATTACGTTATGCTAGCAAATTTCGTTGAGAAAATTTATTCTCGACAGATTTCGCCATTTACGTTCTAAATCACGCTCATCGCTATCAGCGTTAGCATCGATATGCGAAAGAGAGAACAATGATGAGAACAAATGAGATGACAATGAGATATAAGACAATGCTTCTGACACGTTCTTTTTACATTTTCTCTCTCTCTCTCTCGCTTTCGTACGCGTGTTCGTTTCGCGTAAAGAGATTATTACGTGATATGTCGATCTCGGTCAACAAGTAGCTGAAGTAGCATGAAATAGCACAAGAAAAACGGTGATGCAAAAAAGAGAGGCTACCGTTTGTGTCGGCAGCGCTCGCGTGACTCGTACGACTGTACGTCAAATTCGCGTACCTGCTGGCTCGAGCGAGCAGAGCCGCAGCGTTGATCGCGGCGTCTTCGGGAGCGTTGGGAAGCGTCTTGGAAGGAGGGGGAGGAGAGAGAAAGAGAGAGAGGAACGCGGTGATCGCGCTCGGCAAAATCGCGATCTATCGTGACGACAGAAACGACGACGACGTATGCCGATGACGATGACGACGACGACGTCGTCGTCGCGACGCCAGCTAAAAAACTAGACCACTTGACCTCGTGGGATCGTCGACTGTACAGACAGGAAATGTATAGGAACGCTTTTCCTTATCTCATTGTATATACCTCCTTTCTTTCCTCTTCTCTTCCACTACTTGCGATTTTTGACGCGGCTTACGCAACATAACCTTAATTCATCAACGGCGACGTCGAGACTTCCCGTCGCACAGCACGTAGACGTATCCATCGACGCCGCCGAGTGTGTCCCTGTAATTCGATTGTGTGAACCATCCGCGACGCGTTAGAATCGGACACGTCCTCGTCGGTATACTGGGGAATCATATGTTATGATGCGTTTGTTATTTCGGAGAATCCGTCCTCTCCTTCCGTTCCATTCCTCTCTATCCCTCCCATCGTTGTAGTTGTTTAGGCGTTGACAACCTCGTTCGATGTTATGCTCGACATCACGTGTGTATAAGACTTTAACAAGATTATGAAATACTTATAATCTATATTACTCTTTGATTTGTCAGAAATGCTAAGTTTATGACTAACTGTGTTAGAGAATAATAGTTGACACATATTAAGTTATACTTATAATCATATTTTTGGTTTAGTACACGTCTGTTATACAAATTGTGATAACAATAGGTG
The DNA here is from genome assembly GCF_000204515.1 of Acromyrmex echinatior. The sequence continues at coordinate 37,222 of NW_011627209.1, forward strand.
TTTTCCTTTTAGTGATATAGGTCAATACAAACATTCTATCTCTCTCGATATTCGATGAATAATAAAGACAATGATACTTATCGACTACATCACCAAATGGAAAACATTCAATGATGGCTAGAATTACAAGCACTACAGCATTTTTGGTTCTTGTAGATCTTTAGCTATTATTGCAAGGGTATGAGGATCCGTGCTGCAACACCTGTATTGAAAGACTACCAGGTACAAGCTAACTTGGTTTCCTATAGCAATGGAAAATCAAGGTTACCACCATCAGGCCATCTCTACCCATCAGTCTTTCTGGAAGAAAAACACACGAGCTGTACCAGGAAGGTGTGTTTCGCTTTACAATATTGTTCTCAATATGGTTTCTCATAAATTTACTTAATAATCGAGACTTATTCGTTGTAGGCCAAGCCTGAAACAAGATGTTAGGTATGGCAAGTTTAATCCTGCGACGATTGGATCCAGCAATCTGACTGGTATTGCTAACAGCAGCAGCAGTACAGGTGGAAGTGGAGGCTCCACTTCCTTTCAAGATTTTCAGGAGAGTGTGGATGACGCATGGGATTCGGGGGATGATGAATTCTGTACAGTCTCAGATGTAAAGATTTCGAAGAGAGTCAGCCACTCGGCGGCCCTTAGTGTTATCAACAGTCATAGATCTGGCAATAAGTGTTCACAGCTATCCCAGGCAAACGCCAAGATGATGCAACAAAAAATTATCCCCGAAGAAAAAAAGGCAGAGGCCCTTCAAAGGCTGGCAGTGCAACCATTACATCTACGCAACGTGAATCTGCATCCACAGATGATTAACAGCCAGCATTCCAGTGAAAATGCAGATTTAAAAAACAGTGCATCGCCCCAGCACAAGCCGACGCAATTTCCTGGTAGACCACAGCCGCTGAGACAAGTAAATGCTCCTAATAAATTTTTTATACCTTCAAAGGAGCAAGGTATGTATCCATTTATTTCACATTTAGCAGTCTAATCTTTAAAACCTAATCTATAATGTGTTCTTTTTATTTCCTGTTTCTTACTTTTTATTTTTTGTCCTGTTTTTCTCTTTATGACTGTTTTATAACAATTTTTTTGTCTTTCGTCTCTTCCAAAGTTTAACTTTTATCTCAAGCGATAGAAAATGGAATGAAATAAGAGACAATTGATGAAAAGCAGGAAGCAAAAAATACATTGTAGATTAGGTTTAAGACACAGAGTTTAAAAAATTGTAAATCTGTTCAGACGGCGAGAGCAAAGTGGACAAGTTTCAATTACTTTTGGAAGCGTCCGTGCTGAATCTAGATGAATTAAGGCAGCTATCGTGGTCGGGTGTACCTGCCAAATTACGTTCTGTCACTTGGCGGTTATTGTCTGTAAGTAGAGAAGGTAAACACATCGCATTGTCAAGCTTAGTAGAATGCTATCGCAAAACGTTAAGCGATTGCGTTCGATTGTAGGAGTACTTGCCGGCTAATCTAGAACGTAGACAACCTGCGTTGGAACGTAAACGATTGGACTATTGGAATTTGGTGAAGCAATATTACGACGTCGAGCGGGATGAAGGTTTTCAGGATACGTATCGCCAGATTCATATTGATATTCCTAGAATGTCACCGCTCATTTCGCTATTTCAACAGACGACGGTGCAACTGATATTCGAGAGAATATTGTACATTTGGGCGATTAGACATCCTGCATCTGGTTACGTTCAGGTATTTCACGTAAAATTGTATCTTATTTACCCCTTATATAGTAAAAAAAAATTTATGTTATCATTTATTTGTATATCCATTGTTATTATAGGGTATGAATGACCTTGTGACACCTTTCTTCTTGGTTTTTCTGCAAGAGGCGGTGCCGATACAAGCTTGGCAAGATCTGGAAAATTATGACGTGGCGTCGTTATCGAAGGAGCAACGTGACATTATCGAAGCGGATAGTTTTTGGTGCCTATCTAAATTCTTGGATGGTATACAAGACAATTATATATTTGCTCAGTTGGGGATCCAACATAAAGTGAACCAGTTAAAGGAGCTAATACAAAGGATTGATAGTAAATATCTCACTAGGAAACTGAACTGTTTTGTGTTTATTCTTTTCATTTTTTTAAACATTTTATTGTAACGCTTTCAGCACCATTGCATCAACATTTGCATCAACATGGAGTGGATTATCTACAATTCTCTTTTCGATGGATGAATAACCTGCTAACCAGAGAAATCCCGCTTCACTGTACCATCCGACTGTGGGACACGTATTTGGCAGAATCTGACAGATTCGCCTCGTTTCAGCTCTACGTATGTGCGGCTTTCCTTCTTCGTTGGAGGCGACACTTGCTCTTGCAACCTGATTTTCAAGTAATCATCCGCTAGCTCTAGTATGCTCTTCATTTGGTGGTACAAGTTGATATAAGTGTCTTTGTTATTTAGTAAATATCAAGAAAAATGATGTTTGTATCGACTTGTCGCTTAAATGGAAAATATGCTACAACCTTACAGATAAAGATCGATTGTCATTCTTCAACAATTACAGGGGCTGATGTTAATGCTACAAAACCTGCCCACGCAAAATTGGACGGATTCAGAAATAGGCGTGCTAGTAGCCGAGGCGTACAAATTGAAGTTTACATTTGCCGACGCACCCAATCACCTGCAAGCCCATGATACGACAACCAGATGACCACTTTCAAACGGATTGGGTTGATGTTATTACGAATAGTGGCCAAACTGCGAGGCCGAGCGCTATCGTATTATCGCCGGTTCTCCTCTTCCGTCTCACCGTCACTATGTATATTGTGACGTTCAGTCTATCACGGCCATATTGAAAGTTTTCAGAACAATCGGTCTCTTACGTTTCGTTCTCGCGTCGGCTATTAAGTTTTCATGATTACTTTATGCGTTATAGAGTTTATTTCTTTGTTACATTGAAAGATTTCATGAAAAGAATGTTTAGATAAACTCGCCATATTCCACTGTGGAATAAATTGTAAATGCATTTCAGGATGCAGAGAATGTAACGCGAATCAATTGCCATTTCCCGGTTTGCATTAAATTTTTATATATATAATAAGGTCTCAGACATATTATATACAGATAATATATATAGACAGGAAAGTTTTATATATCGACTCTGTGTTGTACTTTTATATAGTGATTATGCAGTTTCCTTGATTATTCCTTACATATATTCCTTACATTTATCCCAACTATTATCAAGAATTTGATTTTGGAACTAATGTTTATGCTTTAATATTTAATATTCACAAATGACATGATATATTTCATTTTATAGCATAATATTTGATAGCATGTGCTTTATTTCGATATATTTTATATATTAAAATAATAAAATATATGATTTATGCCACGGATAATTTTGTAATTGTGATATATAAAAGAAAAATGAATTATAGAATCTGACATCAGATTGCCAATTGTTATTTAAAAATAATGTATACAGATTTGTGCAAATTCTATACGCTTAAATTTTCTGTACGTTTTCAATAGATATTCTTAATGCGAACCAAGTTTAATGCCCTAATTTATTGTAAGACAAATCTTAGATTGGAAAAGGAGGTAGGTATATATTACCTATATTAGTCACTTGATGCTACAAATTTTTCGAAGCATTTTTTGAATGCGTTCCGAATTATGCATGAAGCACATGGTGCATTATTTGTCCTTGTTCAAATAATAAAGCAGGATAAAATAATACATTATGAACGTACTCTTTGATTGATCAATTTATAGTAAATTTTTCCTCTAGTCAATCAAATGTTTCGAAGTACTTGTAGCATCAAGTAGACTGCATCTTATAAGATATATTATAAATAAATACGACTAACATATATACTAACGAGTTATCTAGGATCCTATATTATCTATCTACGGAGTGTATGGATTTCCTTAATTTTATTTCAGTCGTTCTCTATATCGATTTGACCATAATCTATATCGTCCAATGGCGGCATCATCGAGAGTGACTCGTTGAGATTAAAAGTCTCCTGCAATACAATAAGATCATTCAATTAAACATATTCTAAATGACAAGTGCTTACAGGAATATCTTTTAGATTTTTGTAATATCTCTTCGAACTTTTTGTTTGACGCTTCTAAGTCTGCATTCAGAAAGTATGTTATCAACAATGTTGTGTCATTTTATACCTAATAAACGATAAAGATAAAGAAAAGAATGACACAATAGCGTTGATAGCGCACTCTTGGAATGCAACTTAATAGAGCGTATGATACGCACACTCACGTAATTCACATGCACGGGTGTCGGATATATACACGGCATACATTCCATCTGCGTGACGCCGTTATTATCAGCGGTGCACTCACAGAACTGACATTTATTCGGCTCGGCTGTGAGAGCGATCCTCTTCGAAAAGACGCTCGCAAACTTTTTGATCGAAGCCGACTTCTCAAGACGTAACTTGTCTCCGCTAAATATCGTGCCGTTCGTCTCTAGAGACAGTGGCGTGCAATAACCCAGCACATTCTTGGAGAGTTTGACCTGTCTCCTCAGATCCACGTCGCCAATCAAGACACGGGAATCCTTCTTCGTGTATGACTTGGACGCATCTAAACCGTAGAAAATCTTGCTGATTTTTTCCTTTTCAAATTGAAAGTCGCCGTCCATCAATATATGCAAAGTGATGTCGTGTTCCAGTAGTACTTGGTGTAACACGGAATATTCCAGCTGAAGCAAATGATTAATTAGATAATAATTCGATAATTATATTTAAGATCCGATTGCACTAACATTACTTTGACTTTAAGAAAGGCTTAAAATTCTCTCTATCTCTTTCTCTCTTTCTTTAAAGAGAGAAAATAAGAGTTTTAAGCTTAGCTTAAAGTCAAAGTAACGTTATAATGTAACCGGGCCTAAATCTCATAAAATTAAAGAGTTAGGATTACCGTTTGATTCTCTGGTTCACAATGCGAGCATGGTACTAATATGAAGGTCTTCGACACGCCGGCTCTAAAGACGAGCCGTGAGGCGAAACCGATTGCGGCGAAGATGTCTTGACTGCCACTGCCGATTGGCACATAGTCGAAGTAATCGACAAAGCGCGGTACGTTCTTCGTGAAGATCTGCCCATCAAGGATGATACTTCTGGGTTTGTCATGTACTCCGTCACCACCGAATACTACCAAGGACCATCGGTTGCCCGTGAGACCTTGATCGTTCAACTCCTTACTGAGCTGTGTGATTAACAGCTCCATGCTGCTGTTCATCTTTATATCGCGATTGCAACTCTTCGCCTCGACGATGAACACCACGTCTGCTGATCGCGGCACTCTATCGTCCTCCAATCGCTTAAAACGACCCTCGGCCACTTGGCTACCGTCCATCATGGTACATGTGGTACATCGGTCGGGTATTCGCAGATAAGTGTCGCGGAACATACACATCTGCATGTACGACATCGCCACTGTGCACACTTCGGTTTCGGTCAGGCTACTTAGACACATATCGACGTATTCAGTTGGATCGATCACGCCAAAACAAACGCTGAATTCCGAGCTCTTATTCACGAATAGCTCGTCGCAAAACGTGGCTACCGAGTTATCCTGCTGTTGAATCTTACTGGCGCGATTTGTCGTGTCGGCGCAGTTTTCGCCGATGGACCAGCTATGAGCGAAGCTGCCGATATTCTTTAGGAGTAACTTGTTCGATCCCAGAGTGTCGTCAAACTGTTCATTATTCATTGTGCCAAGAAGACCGGCTGTCTTCCCGTAATACCAACCTGATAATTCCAAGGTGCATACGTTGAACTTGAGATTACATTCAAGTCGAAATTGGTTGTGTTTGCGTTCTACCATCACTACATTCTCCACTTGATAAACATATGTGTCGTTGTCTAATTCAATCGGTAGCTGCAGGTTGCTTGTGATGTCTGCTGATTTCTGGGAGATCAACTTCATTGTCTGGATAACACATCATTAATTAATATAACTAACATTTATTCTTAAAATATATGATAAATTAGTTATCGTTGGATATTTTATTTCCTTTAACAAGCTATTTTAAAAACACTATTGAAAACAATTCTTTTTTTCAACTTTTTTCTAGATCTGAATAGATTATGAATATATCTAGAACAGATAGATTATGAATTTTATTTTTGCCTTCATAAATTTCCTTTGAAATTTGAAAAATCTATACTAGAAAGTTTGAAACGGTTTTTTTTTTTAAGTAATGTAGTCATAAGCATAATTTTTCACTAGTCAAAAGTGATTGAAATTTTAATTTAATTTTTAACATGAACTAAGTTATATACTGACATCGTTGAAGAGGTCCAATTCGATAGCATTACTTCCGATTAGCACTATAATCTTATGAGTAATTTCCTCGTCTTGTTGATCATATTTCACTAAAACTGTGAAAGTGTCGCGTACGAAATCCTTCGCTAACAAATAGATACAATTTCCCGCAAATTCAAAGTAACGTCCATCGAAAGTAATATAATGCTGGGAACCAATAATCATGGCTTGCGCTGAAATGATATAAATTGTTAAAATTTAACTGTATTATTTTTGATGTATTTGATTCGATGTATTTGATAAATTAAAATTTGATTAATCCGATATTAAACTAAGCTCAATTATCGTTAAATTATTTTTAAATTTTCGTGACTACGAAACGAACCTTTGAACGGTGGTAACCAGTTTGATAACTCCGAGTATGGCTTGTATTGATAGTAAAGACTCCAGAAAGTAGTGTTTGAGGTGACAAAGTATGTCTTGAAGTCAGCGATCGCTCTGATCTCCGGTATTTCATGGAACTCGGGCGTTTGATTAAAGGCGTGCCAAGACATGGGTAGTTTTTGCTCCAGGCACATCAAGCCCTCATTAGGATCGAAGATGAACATGGTTTTGGCCTCCCTGTAACGACTTTCAGCTTCCAGCGCCGTTTGACTAATGTCCATCATCTTGGAGTGCACCAATCGAATAAAACCTTCTATTTTGAGCTTGACTTCAAAGTATTCGCAGAAGTAGCTAATTCTTTCATATAACTGCTCGAGTTTCTCTATAGAATAGTTGACCGACGGCAGTTTCCGGAGCTCTTTCAGTTCTGACGCGATCTCATCCACGACATCCTTAAGCTCCTTGCCGAATGGCACGAAGGCGAAGTAGCGCTCTTTTACGAACTGTATTATCAAGCCTGAATACTTGTGCATGTTGGTCACAATATCGTTTGCCTTGATATCGCGGTAGACTTTATCGACGTCATGGGTGAAATTAGTGAAGCGATCAAAGTATGGCGATGTGATGAGCTCTTTTTTACGATCGTACAAAAAGTCCAGCATTTCTTTGCTTGCTTTCCAAAGGAGCGTCTCAACATAATGAAGAAAACGGATAAACAGAGGTTCCATTAATTTCAAGAAGCGATACCATTGTTCTGAGATGGATGAGAAAATCGTGTTCCACAAATTTTCGATATATTTAATGAAGGATACATGCAGATCCTTGATAAATATGTCGTACTTTTCGATCAGCTTCTCAATTATATTCGCTACTTGCGACAATGAATCGCCTTTCAATACAGCAGCTATAATCTCGGACACCTTATGATAAGCATTCTTGATAGTCTCAATCAACCAGAGCAACGAATTTCGCAAAGCTTCCCCAGATTCGCCCATTATCTCCCAGATTTCATTTAGAATGTTAGGAAGGGATTCAATGTGACTTCGCAGAGACAGTTCGTCGATGATGAATATACCGAAACCGATGATATCCTTGATGTAAAAATCATTCGCGTTATAGGAATTGTTTAGATATATCTTGAGATTTTCAAAATCATGCTCAAGAATTTTCAAATCACTGAAAAGAAAATTGTATAAATATAAATTCACACAATATAGATAATTACTCCATATTTTAATATCTTGTTTATCTTATTATTTTTTGCATTATATATAATATATATTACTTAATTTATATCATCTATTTCATATTATCATTTATCTTATTATCTTTTATTACACATTTGATTTTATGTTATAAATATTAAATTTGATTTTATGTTATAGATATTAAATAAGATTTTCATTACATACTTCCAATCATCAAGGAATCCCGAAATGTCCTCTTGAGCATCCTCCCACACATCCATAATAGCACTTTTTACTTCGCTCTTTATATAATGCTTCCAATAATCAATATCGTTATTCACGCTTTCGCACATTTCATTGAATGTCGTTTTTACAGTAGTCTATCAACAATTGTAACATAATCACTATTAATTATATCAAAATTACATTAAGTGTCTAATGTGTATGAATTTATCTTACAATAACATCGCTTTTAAGTTTCGGCCGCCATCGCAAAGTTGAAGTAACGAGCCTTGAGTGATTCATCTTCAGGTAGAAAGAAATGTCCGAAAGTCTTAAATCATCGTCGTAGGTTCTCCAAACATTAAATATGGCGTTTCTAGCGTCCGGAATACTGCCGTGCATTCTTAAACTGACTGTTGCATCTATAAAGAAGAAAATATTGAAAATAGAAAATAAAAACAATTTAAAAAATCTATAAAATTTATTTTAAATATGTAAGCTTTTTATAAATTATAGAATAAAACAAACAATATACTATACACATATTTTAAAATTTCTAATTTCTGAATATTTTTAATACTTATTTTATCAATCACTTTATTAATTTTTAATATATCATTTATTTAACATTTTTTATATATTATTAATTACCGGGTGTATAATTCACCATCATCCAAGTGAGTTTTTCATCCGAGTCCAAGAAGAAAATGCCGGTGGCGTTAAGTTTCGGTGTATTGATAACGCTACCATTTACAATGTATTGAGAAGGCGAAGGATAATAACCGATCGCAAAATATTTGACCTCGTTATTGTTCACTCGTCGATAAATTATTTCCTTCGATCTCCGGTCGATTCGACTAATTAATTCTCCAATTTCACTCGGCATGTAACCGCGCGCGTACCGAGCGTGATTCACCGTTTCAAGTAGTATAAATTCTTGTTTATAAATAAATCCCTCGATATCAAGATCTAATTTAGTACTGGTTTGTTTGCCGGCTATCTTGTAGGCATACTTTTTGTTCAATTCATCACTCTCGTCTCTCAACAATGCGGACAATGTTAATAATTTATTTTCGTTATTGGAATAATCTGCGATGAAAGCGACATTCAGCAAATCCCTATAATCTTTTCTCATTAATACACCCTTTAAAGTAACATTCTTCTCGAAAGTTGGATGATAAAAGGTTAACATAGCTTGCTGTTGACTCTCCATCGACGTGTCGGTGATATTCATCCAATCAAAAATTGCACCAATACTCCTCGACTTCTCATCATCACGTTCCCATTGTAAATTCGCTTCAGAGTTCACTTTGTCATTAGTGATCCTATAAGACCCGCCCAAAGTGAAGTTTCGTCGTGGATAACAGATACTGAGAATAAGGAATTGATTGTCCATTTCCTCGGTAGTTTTATTCAGAATATTCACATGATAAGAAACCCACGCGTCTTCAGCTAAGCTCAACCAAGTATTGTGATCAAACTCGCCGGACAAAACTTCATAATCTGTTTTTAACTGGAGTGTCTTGTTTAAGTGCATCGCCTTCAGATGGATGTTCTGGCCGGTGTGAGTAGTTCGGATTCTAGATTCACCGGCGATATTGAACGCCGAGCTGTTATCTAGTCGATAGATATTTACCTGTTTGAACTCGACAGTGGGATAGTTGGTACCTTCGTTTCCACCACTGTACTCATACTGGTTCACGTAGACAATACCTATAGGCTTGTAAATATTCTCCACTGTAATCTGCATGCGATCTTTGTCGAAACCAGCTCGAGATTCACTCTTTGAATTATATTGAACATGTAGCACCTTTTGATTATTGTACATTAAGGTAGAGTGGCCATTGGTGACTTGTGGACGTTTCTTGTAGCCATAGTTCAGAATACCGATATGACGAGCATTCAGAGGAATTTCTATGTGCAAAACGCCTTCCAGATTCGAATCCAATCGCTCGCTATGGTAATTGTAATCGGAATTCAATAAACCTGTATTATTAGGCCAAAAGAACTCGAAGAATCTTTTATTCTGTTTCCTGTATAAAAAAAAGAAATTTAAAAAATAAAAGAAGTATTCTTTTATTTTATAAAGTATGCAAATAATATTTCTAATGTGTCTTAGAACATCATTTTTAAATGGCAAATAAAATTTTTGAAAGTATTGTAAATTCTTGATAATTAATATAATGAACAAGTTTTGATTTTTAGAACATCATGAAACAAGAAAATTAATAATTTTTTTTTCGCTGTAATTTCTTCTGTTATATATAATAAATTTTATTACATAATAAAATTATACTTACATGGTAGTAAGTATAACAAAATTACATCCAACGTATGACAATTTCTGCATAGATATTGAAGCGTTAACGGTTCCATTAACGTTTATCAGACTTTCGTAAGATATCTTTGCAGTTGCAACTTGCCGTCTTGAAGGATAAAAAAGATCAGCGTTGATCAAATATTGCTCGGAATTAGTATCATAATTGAAGAGAAGTACGATCGTTTCTTCTTGCAAAATGAAAGGTGTATAGAGTGAATATTTGAAATCTATCTCGTTCTTGTTAAAAGTGATATTGAAGAGATTGTTGACGGATTGCATGGGCAACAATCCCCAAGTCAGTCGGAAGTGTCCGTTAATGTCGCGCGTAGCCATTCGAATCTAAAATTTTACATTTAACTTATTCAAGTTTGTGTTATTACGGATTAATTTTATTGCTTATTAATAGCAGAGATACAAACCGATCCATCCGAAGCATAATTTTTATTAGTTCGAACTGTGTTGTAGCCCACCACATAAGAAATAATTTGTACTTCCTTGTTATTTTTATTAGTGTGATAGCTGATCAGGAATCGATGATCATCATTGTTTGGAGGTGGCAATTTTATGACAAATACCGCGTCAATGTTCTTCTGATTGCGAAAACCAATAGTTGCGTTTGTTTCAAATTCCCACATCTTTCTATCGATATCCAGATCGAAACCTACATCAATATTCCTGTATAATCGACCAGGGTTTTTAAAGAATACATGAGTGGACAATTCCTTTTTGCCCAGGTCCATGATGTCAAATTCCGTAATCAATTTCAGAAGCATATCCTCCATGTAGATCAATTTCCATTTTGCAGTTGTATGACATCGATCATTATTCATTCGATGATCCAACCGGACGTCGCCGCTCGTGTTAGTCAACATCATATTACCTTTCATCGTTAGGATCCTGCTATCATTCCAGGGTGTCTCCGCAAGAATATATAGAGTGATATTGCCATTTACTTGCACGTTCATAAAGGTGTTTAATTGATAAACATCTATTTCATTAACTTTTTGAATATCTGTGCGAACTCTCACATCCCAATTCAGGTTGTTAAGCACGTTTGCGTCGAGGGTACCATTGAACGATCCGCCATCTATATCCAGTAGGAGACCATATTTCTTCCTTTTTAGTCTAAAAATAAGTCGATTGGTGTTCGCACTCTTCGGCTCAGCCTTTATATCTATTGAATCGACAATATTATTCTGCACAAAGATGACAGTGCTGACGTCGTAAGATTTCGCTTGTAAATCGTTCCTTAACTCTCCCCTGATATCGTACAAGGATTCGTTGATTTGTCTTAAGTCACCGTGAAACTGGAAATGAGGTCTTTCTGACAGCGGCGTGTGTAGATCGCCGTCAATCTTGCCGTTGTTTATGTTTCCAATCAGTTGATACTTTTGATCACCGAGATGCGTTACATGCACATTTAATTTGGCGGTATTGTTTACGCTAATTGCGTTGCTATAAAGAATGTCGGTCTCCAATGATTCTAGAGCTTTTATCCAGCTTTCTAATTTTGCGGAAGCTTTTATGAGATATTCATCTACTTGCCAGGCGGATTCAAAGGATATCTAGAAAATAAAGACTTGGATTTTAATTTAATTCTATTTAATAATATTATTTCTATAACAATCAAATAGATTACATAATTAATAAAAGATAATTGTTATACTCGTATTTTAATCAAAATTAAAAATAAATATCGATATTTTACTTGTTTGGATATAGGATGTTCCATCTTTGCGTTGAACTGAACTTGCTTTCTCTTTCCAGCGAAATCCTTTTTCGCGACAATCGTGATTTTCGGTATTTTTATAATAGGTGAATCAATCAAACCCGAAACCATCACATCTAGCAAAGCCTGCTCCAACTACGCAAAAAAGAAGTAGAATTTTTTTATTTAAATATCTGCAATATTTATTCGTAAATTTAAAAAAGCGTGTGAAACTTACCTTTATATTTCCGAGTATATCCAAAAACAATTGGTTTCCATGAATTGTAAGTATACCCTTGTATAGATTGCCCTGGATTTCTACGATCGCGTTAGTGTTGAAGGTGAAAATTTCTAAAGGAGTCTTTATGTCGAATTTCACCAAATGTGCAACAACTTTTCGATTGTTCTCATTGACTTTAATTGACGTATAATTGCCATGAAATCTAGTCTGTGTAAAATAAGTGTAATTTAAGTGTTTAATAGAATTTGTTTTCTTCTTCGTTATAGTTTATTCTATTAATTATTATTATAAAAATAATAATTAAAAATATTACCTCGAACCATGTAGTATCTTTTCTGATATTTAAGTTCATGTCCATAAGGTAAATGTGATTATCCATATCGACGATAAAGGCAAATAAGGACGTTATCTCTCTAATTTTGACGAACGTTAGATCAACATGTAGATCGTTTTTTATATGAAAAACATCTTCCATGGTAAAGCTGTCCTCTATAACAATTTTTTCGGGTGGTATTTGTATTATGCCTAGTATCTTATAGGTGTAATCTTCAGTATCGATATCTAGCTCTGCCAATATATTCGGGATTATTGCAACCCATAGCTGCAAATAAATAAATCTATTCATTATCGTATATTTAACTAGCAATATAGCATTAAATTAATAATTATATTTCTGTTGAAAAAGAATAAATATATATTTTTAATATTTATGTTAATTTTCCTTAAATATATTTATTAATACTTCAATTTTTAATTAATAATATTTATAATTTAAATGTTAAGTTCTTAAAACCCAATTTTTGTAATCAAGTTTCATTTTCAAATTATAATTCGATTATTCGAATTACAATTACCTGCAATTCTCCTCGCCAATAGAGACTATCCTCATCTTCTTCGTCCTCTTCCTCTTCTTCCTCCTCTTCTAACAATTCGGAATCGTTTGTCATGGATCTTATAATCTCCTGTTTTAACGGAGGAATTTTAACAGGTGGTGGTTTCGGTCCACCCTTAGCCATGATACCAAGTTTAAGTTCTGCCAATCTCACCGAAAACTCTGTATCTACGTTCAACATGTGCTCAGGCTCTGTATGCGTTATGACCAGTTTTGTGATCACGCCGCATTCTTGAAAACCTTCAAGAGGCGTGAATACTATGTAGCTGTAATCGAAATCGGTGATGTTGTGATAATGCCAAGTGCCGAGGAAACCCGCTGTGATGTTATTATAACCGATCCTGAAGTCAGCCTCACGCTTATTTAGCTTGGCCACCATCAATGCTTTCTGTAGCACTTCGATTGGTGTCGCTACCATGAGTTTGATGTTGAAGTCATAAGTGGCGGTAAAGATTTGACACAATCCCTCAACTCCTAGAGGACCGTTCGGTGTGACAACTTCTGCCACTACGTGATGGTTGCTCTCTGACAGACCGAATCTACCACGAACAAAAGCAAACTTTTCCAGTGGTGTGGTAACGTTAAACTCTACCTTGGATTCTTTCCAGCGTACGAGATCGCCGATTAATTGACTAGTGTATTTACGTTTATCCAGGTCAAGATTGGCTGCGCCAAAGAATTTCCAGTTGGTCATAAGACGCAGCTGGCATTTGAGTTCGCTGTTCCGATAATTCGCCAAAGGTGAATGCAAATGTAGATTTCCAGTCAGATTAAACACGTCATCCGATTCCTTATCCAAGTGCCAAACACTACGCGCGTCAATTATTTTGTCAGGATTATACTTAATTAACATGTGTGTATCCGTCGTTTGCGAGCGTAATATTTTGTGGGTGATATTCATAGTCACTGCTGAGTTGGAATGGATGGTACTGATCAAGCCGCAGTTTGCTGTCCACTCTTTCAGATCTTTGTATTCGTTTGCACTAGCGTAAATATCTGCTATCAGGTGCTGAGAGTCTTTCCAATGAACACTGCTGCTTGCTAGGATCTTGTTTGGCAGTTGTAGATATCTGTGAACAAAAACAGAATTAAAATATATTTTATAATATTTAGCTAGAATTAATAATAATATTTTCATTATTATAATAAACTCGTGTTACATTTTTAACTATTAATCTAACAGTATTTTAAATATTTTATTGACGCATAAAATAATTAATACTTTAATAATTAAAAATATTTAGTAATTATATAATTTTAAATATATTTAATTACATAAAATAATTCATATATCAGATGCATTCTTACTTTGCGTTCAAGGCAGTCTTCTTCCAGTTTTCAAAAGGCGTCAATAGTTGCGATTCCAACTTAATAGTCGTTATTTCCGGCTGCACGACATAGTCCGCGCCAATCGATGTCTTAATCGCGTTTTCCGAACCCCAGTCCAGAATAATATCTACCAAATAACTGTGTGGACTACGTACGATCAAATCACAAGAGCCGGTTACTAGTCGACCCGGATAAGTCAACATTATCAACACGCTTCGTTTGATTCCGGGAGAACTTACGTCTGTCAGATACACCCTGTTCAACTGCAACATCGTACTCAGCTTCAAGGCAGGATCTCTATTAGCATCCCATTTAATTTCTGCCGCAAATTCATGCCGATCCTCTTCGTTGATACTATTCAGAGTCAGATGCACGTCACGCCATTTATCCAGATGTAGTTCAACACGAATTTCTCGCGTAGTATCAACGTTTGTCATCGCCGAATATACGTTGCCACGATATCTCGCTTCTACATAAGACATTAAATTGGTCGCCGACAGCATCGTGTGATTCAGTACAAAAGCGTACTTATCATAGTCCAGCTGTTCTGCATACAGACTGATTTTGAGATCGCTGTGGTCCTGATATAAATGGCAGTTGAGTAGAATTGGAGTAACAAAGCTTGGTGATTTGAAGATCATTTTCATGTGATGATTGACAATAACGGCAGATGATCGATCAGAATAAGCGCCACGTGCAGTCATATTATGACCGCTAAACCATGTTCCGGAGAATTCCAGGTCGTACTCGTTCCTCGAGCGCTCGTTGATACGCGCATTGATTAACATTGAATTGAAATTCGGAATTGTTAGGTTTGTATGACCTTCCATAGAAAATAATAGACCGCGCGGCATGATAACATTGACGATCAGACTAATCTCCTTGCCTGCAAATACAGGATTTCTGAATTTTTTCTTATAGCCAAAATAAGATTTCGCATACATTTGTAAACAATTATGAACTTTGTATCTTACCTGGTGCGTATCCTATGAGTAAGCTAGTCTTCGATTCGGGGCCAAGGACATAGTGATTAACTCCCATCTTGAGATCCAAGTTCTGGATGGGTTTAGTGACGGCTATCAACGCGGTCACTTTCGTGCCTTGATTCTGAAAGTACATCTTCGAATAGGAGATAATGAGTTGCGCCGTGAGTTTATGCCGATCGTCCTTAAGGTGCGGATTGGAATTTACTTCGGCATGAAGCTCTAAGTGGCCAAGAGCTTGCTGGTACCAAGCGCTTATAACAGCGTTGAGTTGTGGATAGGCGGTGGAATGCAACTTCATTTCAGCGGCCTTGTACGTTAATGTCTTCGAGGAGCGATTAGACAATGAAACCTCCAAGTGGAGGGTTTCCTTTCTCGGCATATGTTGCATCTGATAATCCAGCTGAAAATCGCCGGCCAAGCTGATATTTCGCTTAACAACGTAGCCGACCAATTTGCTCCAAACTCGCTTTGTTTGGAAGGTCAGATCTATATCGAACTGGGAAACATTGTTCTTCTGTGCATTTCTAATGACACCTGGTGATTTCAAATTTCAAGTATCGTTTAACTTTTATTTTTTTAAAGTATATGATTATATAGTATACTATTATATATCAATATAATAATTAATTAGAATTTTAAAAGTTTAAAGATAAGTAAGAAGCAAAATTAAATTATTTTTCTGAGAGAGTTAATTAACAATATGCATAAACTCAATTACTTAATTATTAATACAATTGTGCGTAACAAAATACCTGAAATGGCAGCTACGCGTTCACTATTGATAATTAGATGAGCTGTAGGATGATAGGTATAACCGTGATTGAACTTCTTTCTCAAATAACCCAGATTAGCATCTAAGTGCTTTGTGCCATTAATATCAAAACCAATATCTATAAAAATCTCATCTTCGGAACGTTTATATGTACCTGAAAAATATACAGACATTACTATAATACCTTTGTTTATCATTTGAGAAAATTAGATATGCATTCAGAAAACACTAACCTTTAGCAATTAGAGAATTGCCAGCCGAATGAAATAGAGCAGTAACGTTATTATTTATTATGTCAAAGGTGATAACAGCGCTTATCTCTCTATTCACCTGCGAGCCAGGCGTGTCGAACATTAACTTAAACGTGCTATACTCCTGAAAGAAAATTAATTAAAAAATATGAAAAACATCTATCGCCTCATATGTTAATATTTAGAGAATCAAGATTTTATTATAATTCTCATTAAATATCGTTATTTAATTATCATAATTATTATTGAAAACAAAGAAATTACACATAGATATTATATAAAAAGTTATCCGTTAAGCTTTGATTATACCTGAGTCTTGTTCCAACTATATTCTAACACATAATTTTTGGCGGTTGGATCAGCTTTAATCAATGAGATCTTGAACAGCGTAAGACCATTTAAAACGAAATAGGGTGCATTGGGATCTTTTGTCACGTTTGTAAATTGGTAATCAGTGCACATTTTTAAACCGATCAGTCTATCTAAGGCGGCCCAGCTGCAAGTAGTGTTGCTGACTATATTCTTGGGTATAACAAGATGTTGCAAGTTTTTCTGATTTTGATCGGCTACCAGAATACCCAATGGTTTTTCCTGCACCTCGCCACCGTTGCTTTTGATAAAAGCAACATCCGAGACAAACGAAAACATTTCAATCTTGCGATTCGGTAAGCCCAGACTCACATGCACTAAACGGGTGTTGTTTAGATTCAGATGAAGCTGCATATTTCCGGAAGTGTAAAGATTTGTTCGTAGTTTAAGCCCGGCGGATTTGTAAAAAGCATCCACCGTCATTGTGCTCATCATATCGACACTGATACTGTAAAAAAAGCAGAATAAAAATATGTGATACTTATATAAAACTAATGATAAAGGGAATGAAGAGAGAATAACGTAAAATAAAATTAAAATTATTTTCCTAAAAAAATATCATCCTATCAAATGAAATAAAGATAAAAAATTAAAATTTATTACATATATAAATATTAAAAATATTATACAAAACTGAAAAATAAATATATATTACTAACATAAAAAAATATATCTTTTCTTGCGATAGATACATGCATATATGTATAGATATATGCATATATGTATAGAAACTTTTATTTATAACTTTTATTTCTTGCAAATAAACTTTCAATTTATTACGAAATAGACATACGTATATATATATATATATATATATATATATATACACATGCATATAGGAAGAGTACGAACCTGGAAGCGATATTGGCAGTGAGTTGAAATTCATTATCAGAGAGTCGAGCATCATTAAGCATTTTTGAGATCTTAAAATAGCAAGCCGCAGAACCAGCAAGATCCAAACGAATTGGCAAACCAGATCCCATCGGTACTACATAAGAAGAATCTAAAAACATTCCAGTCCTCTCATAGAGAATCTCCTGCATAGCGAGAAACTGTTTTATCCTTTGCCAGGGATTGAAATTCGCTAGTGCAGTTCTCACTTCCTTGTCGCCGTCCAACATCGTAAACATCAACTCGTTCCCGAATATCTTTCGTAATAAACAAGATACCGTAATATTATTATCATTCAATTATTTTTTATTTTATTTACTTTTCTATTACCTTGTAACCGAAACTTATTTTCGGATTATCAAAATTGTTATCAATAACATTAGGTAGCCGTTTCACGCCATCCCAATAATTCTCATTCTCTGATGCCGATCTGAAACGTCTGAGAAAATTCTGGATATGATTTGAAATTCGTTCATTACTGTAAATGCCATCCGGACCGAAGAGATTTTCCGCGTAATATTCCAGACCCTCCATTCGCGCTGTGATTTCGAACAAATTCACAGATTGCCCGAGTAGATCGGTAGTCACATTGAAGGTAAGCGAGCGTGGTACGTATGATTTAGGCGAGAAAATCAGATTCGTCTGATAACTCATGCCGATATTGTACTCCTCGGAGAAGAAGGAGTTCTCGTAATTACGCGAAAATTTTCTAATATCGTTATTGAATTTGTTGCCGATGTCCCGATCCGTCAGCAGACTTTGGATCTCGACTCTGGTAGGCGAGGCAGAATTGTAAAGATTTGTTAAATGACTCCATACGAAAGAACCGACTAAAAATATAGAGAAAATCTTATGATATAAAATATTGTGATAAAAATTTATAGTTTAAATTATTTAATGGTGAATATAATAAATGAAGTACAATGAACCTTGGTTGACTTCTTCTACTTTGAGAGCGTGCTTGATAGTCTTGATGACATTGTAATCAGGGCAACGCATCACTTGTAAATAAGAGGCAATACGGATCTCCGTATCCAATGTCATGTTACGGTAATAATCGAGGAAAAATTCATCTCGAGTTTCTTCGCAAGACGGCAGTCTACGATGAGCATCAATGGCAGCAACGCGAACTTCCATAGGTAAGAATCCACCAGTATTGTCTATACATTTCTTCAGTTCTCTTCGCAAGTCTTTCGTTTCGAGTCCCATATTGCCTATCGCTTTCAAAGCTTCTAATGTCTGTAATTATATTAAAAATCTTGTTTTCTCATTTCTCATTCGTTTTTATATATGTTTTTTTTCTTTTATTTTACTACAAATAGAGAAAAGAAATCTATAAATGTCTTACTTCTTTTGTCGTAATGGGAGAATGAAAACTGGGCTCGCAACCTTGTGAAATTTTCTCTTGAAGATGCGATAGAAGCACGTTTACCTCCTTCAAATCAATACAATCAGCATCATTGTTTTTACAATACGTATGAATGATGGTGGAATAACTGAGAATAAATTGGACGTGAGGAATTTGATGCTGGAAGTCTAATAGTTTTGAAAGAGCTTTAATGGTGCCGCGATCCGGTTGTGGAAATAAGGCAAAAGTGACAATCCAATCATTGATGATCACGTGATTGACGTATTTCTTCATTATCAAATCATTCATCACATTCACTGCGGCATTGCTATTTAAATACGGCAATGCTGCGATAATGTGCTTCCTATTGAATAAGAGAAGAAAAATAAATAGATGTAGTTAAAATATTAGCAAATTATATTAAACAAAATAAATTTGTTATAATTTTTAATTTTACTTTTTAATTATTAATATTTCCATTTTTTATTAATCAGAAAAACGTTATATCCACAAACATCAATTACATACTTCCCGTTTTTGCAAATGCTATCGGCTCT
This sequence comes from Acromyrmex echinatior, assembly GCF_000204515.1. The sequence continues at coordinate 56,951 of NW_011627209.1, forward strand.
GTTGAACAACTGTGATAGTGAAGGATAATCCAAGAAACGAGCTGAATGAATGAAATTAGTGAATATTTCGGAAAATCTCTGCTGCAACTCATCAATGCTCCCAAGCCTGCACATGTTCTTTAGCAAGTCTCTGGAAGTCCGCAGCTCACCGTGCATAGTTTTCAGAGTCTTTGTGTGATCGTATAATAACGTGGTTCTCTTGACACGAGGTACACCTCGCACGAAGTTATCCTCGTCTCTTTCTTCGTCATCATTATCTTCATTCTCTTCGAATCCGTAAATGGAACTCGTTTCCGTTGTTTCTTGAACCAGCTGAAGAACCGTTCGAGACTCAGTCTTGGCGCCAGCTTTATCACCATTGGAAAGAGGCTGCAGTATTCGCACCTCATTACAGACTACTCTCTCATAGACGTTATGATCGATCGTAATTTCGCAATTGCTACGTGAATTGAACAATCCGTGCTGACGATGTTGCTTTCGCGGACTTCTATAGGGATTCGATTGCACGATAGAGAAATATTTGGGGCCATTTCGACAGTTAGCCAGGTATTTGCTCTTCTTCACAATCAGGCTGGTTTTCTTGGCCTCATACAGATGGTAGTGAGTATCACAGATACCGTGAACATCCATCTCGTCGCCGTGATGGTCTACGTCGAAGCGTCGCATGCTGTTTTGCAACATCGACAAGATGCCCCGTTTAATATTCAATACCCAGGCCGATTCACGTTGATCTGGGCATAGCTCGTGGATCAACCCATCATCGAAGGTGAACCTCAACTCGTGCCGCTCGAGGTTGGCCTTGAATTCGGAACCAGCACGATCCGGAAATTCGGAATTGTATTTGCTACGATCGTGGCTGATGCTGGCATTCAGAATTCTTAGAGTGCCCTCGCAGGGGCTGTTGAAGTGTATAGACAGGGTAGCGTCAATGTGTAGAGCTGAATCATTCCTTGAATGACTGGATGATAACGGATGATAGCCCAGATTTGTGCTTACATCCACAGAATATGTATATATGTAGTGGATATTTTCGTGATATTTGAATTTCTCCGATAGAACTAAAAAAAATCGAGATAAAATTAAAGTTTGTTTTTTAGTTAAATTGTAAAAGTTCAGATAATGCCCATTTTTATCAATACAATGTAGATACGTTGTCTATAACTTTAATTTTGGTTTAACTTATCTTTTATCTTTTTTTAGCTCTAAAAATTAAAAGTGGACATTCATAAAAAGAATAGATCTAAATAAATTAACATTACGCGACATAATATTGTTAAAATTAATCTTCACTAACATTATTGAATTTTAAAGACACAATCAATTTTTTGATTGTGAATTCTATAATAGACATAGAAAATATATAAAATACAATCCAATAATATTCTGATAATAAAAATTTATTCTTAAAGCTTTCACAAATATGTAAAATTTTTTTTTAGTTCTTTAAACTGTTCAGAATATAAAAATCTGCATCAAATTTCAAAGATCTAGATTGAAAAGGATAAAAATTTTACATTATTGGCAAAGAGTTAATATATGTTTTTTTTCATTTTACGCGCGTATTATTCTATAACGACAGATTTCTTAAATAATTTGAAATCGATATTTCTACAAAGAAAACAGAGAAAAGAGTGAAATTTTGCATATCTTTATTTTCCAAACCTTCGTAAGCATCATGATTTTTTTACTTCAAAATACACATAGATAGAACATTTCCTATCCGATTAATAGAAATGTAATATTATTAAAAATGGAAGTAAGAATATTATGACAAAATAAATATTAATAATATTTCAACAAGATAATTAATCAATGAGAGAAAGAGAATAACATTTATTATTAACTGACATTAGTAAAAGCTTCGAAGATATATTTCTACTGCATCTATCAATAATCTGTTTTCTTAATAATTATCATTTCCTCGTATTTTCTTATCTATGCAAATATGCGATTGAAAAATAAACGTCAGTGTCCTTCACTTCGCAAACGCACGTACTATGATAAAAATATAATAATTGAGTAGTTAATATGTGTGTTAATATGTGTATTAATTTAGCGAACTTATCGCAATTAATTCACATTTAAACAACAAAAAAGAAAGAAAAATAGAAATATGTATAAAAGAAATAAAGTTCGCTAAATTAATTGACAAATTATTATGTGAAATAAATTATTTTTAATTATATTAGAAAGTTGGCTTTGCGTAGCAATGAACGAAATATTATCTACACATTTATTTACTCTAAATAATTGCAGATTAAGATACAAAATGAATTATTGTTCTTCAAAATTAATAATATTCGGATATATAAAGAAGAAGCATAAAAATGTAATATTAAAAAATGCTGTTTTAATGATTTACCAAAAAAAAAAAAAATGAATTAATCACTGAAATATGAAACAGATCTTTATTTAACGATAGGACGTGGGATAACGACTTCAGAGAGTGTAACTTAAGCCTAGAAATATGATAGCTGAGTGCCGGATCGTGCTAGTCTGAAGTATCTGCATAAAAATGTTACCTACTCTTGCATTTTGTTCGGCCACACAGCGTTGGGTGATCCTTGGTAATCTCTGCGAGGAAAAAAAAATCGTAAAAAATGTTACATATGTGAAACATCTGGCGCATATATTCACTATATTATACTATACTACACTACATTACACTATATATTGTATACATTATGTTAATTATTTTCTGTTAATTCTGTTAATTATCTATATTAAATTCTATTCGGAAAATAATACATTGATCATATTAAGCCTGGACGATATAAATTACATTTAAAAAATTAAAAATTTTTTAATAAATAGATTTCAATAATAATAAATAAATTTAAAGCGTATCTTAAAAATTGGATCGTTTGAAGAAGATATTGTTAATATATTTTTGAACTATATATTTTTAGATTTATTAAATCACAATATTATAACGCTTTCTTTATTTATCGTTAATTTCAAATAATTCAACAGCAAGAAGTTTCAACGCGTCTAATATGATTAGATTTACTTGGAGATCATTATTTTCCTATGCAAAATGCACTGCCGCTCGATAACGATTACACATAAATTAATGAAACACCGGATGTCGCAATAAATATATACACACCACAATTTATGTTAGTACCGGAAATTGTCGATAATTACCTCCTCGCACAGCAGTTACTGCGCTTGCGAGCGCAAGAAATAGTATTGCCTTAGTAGTCATGGTTTCCGGGAACAATCCTTATCGCTTCCAGAATTTGCGAAACCTTCCGATATCAGATGCTTTTACCACGCGGTCTTCATCCCTCGATGCGAAACTATCAAAATAGTTTCGTTATTTCATCGATTTAATTTGTAAATCCTGTTGATCAATCAGTATCAAAGAGTCATCACTGGAAAAAGGAACTTTCCTGATAAATTTTCCTGATTTTTAATTACATCAATCACACACTGTATTCTTCTTAAATCTCTTTCTTTCTTCTTAGGATCTCTCGCCACTTTTGATTTTTGAAAGTTTCACTTGGATTGATTTTAAATTATACGGAGGTGTATCTATCGAGATCTGTCGTTGCCGCGGTGGCTGGGCTCTTTCTCCCGCGGTGAAAATACTCGCGATAACCACCCGGATGATAAACCGGGGTGTGGATCGGCGGCTTGATTGGAGACGAAGGTGGAGGTGGAGAGAGAATCGAGAGATCGTGCGGCGTTCACTGCGTGCGACTAAATAAGTATTTCCGTTACTGGCTGACCGACGAATGATCGAAGAGGGAGAGGATCGGATGTTAAAGGTCTCCTGATGCTTTCTCTTTTTGCGCAGAGGTCGGAGGTCAGCTTGTCTGATAAGATATAAGTTGTCCACGACGAAATCCTAGGAAACTTTGCCTTTATGCGTAAGAGAGGCGTCAAGAGTGTCGCACGCATAGAAACCGTCAGCTTCGAATAGCGTTAAAATCAGTTTCGCTGACTTGACTAAAAAGAGAAGAAATAATGTTAGCTTTACTAAGACATATTCTTACATTTCGATGCACGTGTTCTTGCACTCAATTTATTTTTAAAGAAAAATACAGTTAAACGAGATGGGCTTGAGATAAATCGATTTGCTCGAAACAATTGTCAAAATACGCTGAGAAATAATATATAAATTAGGATTAATATATAATTTCTTTATTTATGTTTTTTGACTATTCCAAGTCATTTAGTTTTCCTTCATATAACTAAAAATACTTTTTCTTCCCTTTTTATTTAAACGCTATGCTATCGAATCTACATTAGCATACATTTATTGTTTTGGCTTCAATGCGATTATTTTTATTTTGTCGAATTATATGTGAGAAATGAACGATGAATACATAGGAGTGTCAAAGAGATTAAAAAGTACCGTTGTCGTTGGATAGGTATTAATTCAATGGTTTAAATACATAAAATACATAATTAAATACATTAAATACATAAATAAACAACAATAATGAGAAATTAAACATGGGAAATCAGAGGAATCAAGGAATTATTAGGTGTTGGAATTAATTCGTAGCGTTTTACAAGTGATGGGAAGTACTTTCATTAATGTATTTTTTAATGCTCATGTGAAATAAATAACATTCTTTCATTAAAAAACGCTACGAATTAATTCCAACACCTAATAAGAAATTTCAGTCCGCAATACAAAAATTAGTTTTTCTATCTGGAGACAAGGTAGTGTCTCGACCTGGTGGAAGGGATAACATGGTGTGTGCAGTTGGACGTCTTTCTCTAAATCTCCGCCCTCTTTGTATATATATATGTTCGTGACTTTCAAGAATTACAACTAAAACGCGAAATATGGGACGGTATTCATAGTCCGTTTTTATTTTAAAACCGTCTTAAATATAATGTCTTAAGATGTTAATACAATCCTCGGATTAACTTACGGCATCTTAAAATTGTACTTAAAACAGTCTTAAATATAAGAATCGGCCTGTTTCGCGTCGTGTGTTTTAATATGCATTAAAAATAATTAAATGTGTTATTTTTATTGTATTAAAAATTACAAGCATGTTAAACGCAGTTATTTTCGCACGTCATGATGTAACGTCATAATTCAGTAAAGATTTGACAGCTGCCTTACAAAATGAGTGAAAACATGCAAAAGACAGCGAAAAAACGTTGTTACAAGTGATGCTTTGTTCCCTTATGTAAAAGTACAACTGTTTTCACGCTTTCAAAGGTATTTGTATACCAAAAGGAAATATAAGGAAAAAATAGTTCGAGATCGCAAGACGCGACGATGCTTTGTCTATATCATTGAATATCAGCATGTTTTGCTGTGAAGATCATTTTAACGTAAGTTTAAATATTATTTTTAAAATTAGTTAACAAAACATAATTCACAATTCGTTTTACAGTTGCAAGAGGATGTAGAAAACTATATGAGAGTACGGCTTGATCCAGATGTATCTGTACAATTAAAAAAAGGACTATTGCCTACAATATTTGATTGTCAACCTGACAGATAACGTTGTCATTTAAAACATGAATGTCTAGGAATTCTAAAGCGTCAGAAAATAGAAAGTTTGAATGAAATCTTATAAACTAAATCGGTTGATAAGGCTTGTGGACACATAATAGATGAATCTGTTACTGAAGAGACAGACGTCAATATTGGTAATTATAGATTGATGATTATATTTTACATATATAGTTGAATTACATAATATAATATTGAACAATATTTATAATGAACTTGTAGATAATCCTTCATCAATTGAAGATAACAGCGTCGAAAGTAATTTGAATAATGTATTTCCAAAATACAAGGACATCGGCGTTTAAGCAAAATTACAAGTTCGAAAAATAATGCGTAGCAAATACGTACAAAATGTAACTGTTATACGAGATGTTATGTAACAGAAATTCAACAGAAGCAAAAACAACACAATCTTCATCGACAACCAGTACTACTATAACAAATAATCTTGATGATACTTAACGATGAATACCTATCATCCGAAGAAACAAAATATGTATGAACAGAAGAAATTTACGAGAAATTTAAAAATAACACTTATTACAAATAAACCAAAAATGTATTTGGGTATTCCGAATGATTCCTTTTTAATAAAATTATTAAATCAAGAAACAGTAATTACAACAGAAGAAATTTGCTTAACACTTTATAAAATTAAATTAAATGATACTTTTGCAAGACTTGGCGATGAATTTGGAGTTAGTGCAAGTAGTAATGCAAGTGCTATTTTTCGAAGAACTCTCTTCCTATTTTAGCACATTATTTAAAACAATTAATAGTTTGGCCTTCAAAACAGTCTTTAAAAATAAATTTACCGTTACCATTCCGTGCTCGATACAGTCACATTCGATCAATAATCGATTGTTTAGAAATTGAAATTCAGAAGCCTAGGTCTCAAAACGATGGCTAACATCCTAAGGATGAAATCACACAGTCCGGAATAGGATTACGGAATACAGAATGCATCATTGAAGCAATCAATCAGTGCTATTCCGCACTTTTCCATCACGCAAGTTTTGTGTGCTATGTTCATATGATGCGTCAAAGAAATGTATATTTCTCAAATCGTTTCGTTTTCCTTATACAGAATAAAAAATCCTTCTCCAGAATAAAAAAAAACACAAATACTTTTGGAAAAATACAAACCAATATGAAAATCCAATATGAAAATCAAAAAAATGTAATTTACAGTTTTCTGTTACCATGTAGATTCGCTTTCTTCATATATATATAAATGCAAGGATATATTTAAACAAAAATACTTTCCCATATTTGAATAATTTATAAGAATATCATGAGATCTTTAAATTATAATTTTGAAGTTTACAAAAGAAATGGCTTGAAAAATAATTTGAATGTACATAATCTCGCATTATATGATATATAGGATATAGCAGAGTAAGAAACATTTGTACGTAACATTTTACTTAATGATTTTGCTTAATGTACGTAATGTTTTAATTAATATATGAATCTTTTCTTGATGTACGTAATATTTTATTTGGAATTAAAAATCTGTTTTATCGACATTGATTAAGTTTGATCGTCGCTCCAGCATCCCCTTAAGCAATTTGTATATAATATTTTTTATTCGTCATATATTGTATTCTACTGAAAAAAATCACGTCACACAGTTGCATGATGAAATCATGTAATTAAAACAGATTGTTCTAAATCAGTACGTGATTTTAAAATTACATATTTTGAAAAATCACATGATTATATGTTTTTCTTCTATTTCTATCATTCAATTCATTAAAATTCGATAACTATAAAATCATATGATAGATGAAATTATTTCTAATATTATGTGATTTTTCAAATTACATTTTAAAAAATTACGCACTGATTTGGAACAATTCGTTTCGTGATTTACATGTCTTAATTACATAATTTCATCATGTAACGTTGTGACATGATTTTTTTCAGTAGAGTAAGCTACAACATATGTGAAAACCAACTCATTTCACCCAATAATTATTTTTCCATATAATTAGTGGATTAGGATCTTTTAATTTATGTTAGGCCGTTATTGTTGTCTCACAGCGTCACACATGCACGAGACGCGACAGTGGCGACCTGGCGACAGTGCCGACAAATTGTTATCAAATTGCATATGGCGCAATATGGCGGGTAGCGTCAAGCAACGTTCGGTGTTTATGATTTGTCGAGTGAGATTTCAATCGGGAATGCCGTCGCCAGCAGACAGTGTCATTATCGTGGTGCCGATGGTTATCAACGATCGACAGCGACCATTCGAGCGTGGCGCGATGCGTTGCCTGATGCCGGCGATCTCAACCCGCTTTGGCGAGCATATTGAGGTTAGCTTTTTGAATTTGCGCCCGTTTGCATCGTTGCCCTATGGTAACGCGCGAGTGTGAACCGATGCATTTGTATTTCTTTTAGGAATACAAAATATTGGATTTATTGGGTAAAGGCGGCTACGGAAGCGTCTATCGTGCGAGATGTCTCCGCAGCGACGTAGAAGTTGCGATCAAAATGGTGATTTTCATATCTGTTTCTTCTTGGATTGAGAGATGCCTGTTACTTCAGTTGCATTGTTGCTAGTCCCGAGATACTTTGAAACATACCAAATCATTTGTCGATCTCTGCATCTTTGTTAAAGTATTGGGTAAAAGAAAATGATCAATGTCAAATCTTGAGATCACAACTTTCTGTCAAATTTTGACAAATGTTTTAATGTCAAATCTTGAGATCACACTTTGCTTAAATCCATATTCAATTTATTATATAGATTCAAAGTTTATTGCAAAGTTTCTCTCTTTTCAAAATGAACAATCTATATCTGTTGTATTTTCTTATCTTCTATCTCCTTTATATTTATTCCTAGATCGACAAGAAAATGATGCAGGTTGCTGGGATGATGGATAGAGTTAGACAAGAAGTAGAGATACATATAAAATTGAAACATCCAGCTATCTTAGAGGCGTACACATGTTTTGAAAGTGCAAGTTACGTGTATCTAGTTTTAGAATTATGTCATAATGGAGAACTTCAACGTTATTTCAAAGCACAAGGCACTAAAACTCTATCTGAAGAACATGGTATATTTATATACATGAGAAATAATACGTTATAAATTATATATTATGTTACATCCGTAGCAAAATTTTTTTTTGTTTTAGCTGCCTACATAATCAAACAAGTAGTACAGGGTTTGCTTTATCTCCATTCTCATCAAATACTTCACAGAGATTTGTCATTGTCCAATTTACTTTTGACTAAAGATAAGCAAGTGGTATGTATAAGGGAAAAAACAGCATTTATTAAAAAAAAGATTTTTTTTTTTTTTAATTTAGTTTTCGTATTCATAGAAAATAGCGGATTTTGGATTGGCCACACAGATGAGTAAACCAGATGAAAAGCATTTGACTATGTGTGGCACACCGAACTATATCTCGCCCGAAGTAATTTTTCAAAGTCGCTGTATAGAATGCAATATTACGCAGGAATGTGACATTTGAAAAATTTTTAGGTTGCTACAAGATCTTCACATGGGCCGGAAGCAGATGTATGGAGCTTGGGATGTATGTTGTATACTTTGTTGGTAGGCAAGCCACCGTTCGAGACAGACGCAATTAAGAGTACTCTGACCCGAGTAGTTATGGCTGATTATGTAATGCCACTTCATCTGTCAGAAAACGCAAGGGATTTGATAAATAAATTATTGAAGAAGAATCCGAAAGACAGGATATGCTTGCGGGATATTCATAAGCATGCCTTTATAATGAGTACAGAAAAGAGTAAGCTACATAATGTAAGTGAGGACACAGGTACTTAAGATATAGCAGCATTAAATGCAATGTGAATATATTAATCATTAGATTTGTTCTTTTTAGCTGAATTTCTGCATGGTTTATCTTTTTCTTTTTATCTTTTAAAGAGAGAAAAAAAATGAACTGTGCAAAAGTTTAGTTAAAAATAACAGATCTATATTGATAATAAAGAAAATGCCATTAAATTAACTACTCCATAAATAATTGCAATACGTTCATGCTTTTCATATTTGTTTATTCAGGAAAGAAACAATACGAATAAAAATCCATTTACTAATATGGTGGATTCCGGTCTTGGTAGAACTCTTTCGTCGTACGGTCGACCAAAAATGCGATCCCGGTCGGAGGAAAGAATGTCTACATTACCAATGATGCCTATGGTTAGTGTACGAAGCGAGCCGTTATCCGAGCCTATTGCGAAAATGCAATCAAATCCTAACTATGGAATAAGATACGCTAATTATCGCCCGAAAGATGATTCTTCGATTCAGATACTACGTAGTAGAGGATTTTCGCAAAACGTACAGTATGACAATTACAATGCTTATAATGAATCCGAGAAGGTAGTGGAGAGGCACAAGCCAAGAAAAGAAAACAATGTGGAAAACCGTAATGCGGAAGGAACTGAAAAGAGCACAAAGTTACAAGTGTCACCCTTAAATTCCAATAGACTAGAGCCTAAAAGACACAAAACGAAAAATGCGATACTCACCATTCTGGATAATGGAGAAGTGTGCATCGAATTTATCAAGCGCAGAAATGGCACGGTATGTAAAAAATATAAAAACTTGCTAGTAATAGTAATAGTAATAGTAATGTAAAGCATGTAAGTGGAAATATTGTGTTATTTTATGAAAAAAAGTAGCATGATGTGTGTATGTGTGTGTATGTGTGTGTGATAATTACAAGAAAATTACATAAAAATATCTAACATTATTTATACCGTAGGAAAGGATAAACGAAGTATGTAGAATATCAGGTGACGGTCTGCGAATCGTTCTTTACAAATTAAATCCGACTGTGGAGATTGGCTCGCAACCACCACCATTACCTAATCGGGGCGCCGATAGTATTTATTCGTATGAAAATTTACCAGCGTGTCATCATCGAAAATATATGTATGCCTTTCGTTTCGTGAAACTGGTTCAGGCAAAAACCCCGAAATTAACACTGTACACTCAACGCTCGAAGTGCCTGTTCATGGAAAATGGTCCACAACCCGACTGTGAAGTGCACTTTTATAACGGCATAAAGGTATTCAGCTATCGATTTAATCGTTCTGTTATGTATATATGATAAAATAAAAACTTTGTTATTTAATATTTGTATTTTATATTTAGTTTTTATATTTTTATATTTCAGGTTGTTCGGGTAGACGGTGTGGTGAAGATCACCAATGGTGCCACGTTTGTTGAGGGTGCGTTCCCGTCGCATCTCGAGACCTATTACGAGCATTACTCGGAATGTTATCAGGATTGTTTGCTGTTGGAATCTACTCTAGCATCTCTGGAGGCAGCCACTGGACATTCTTACTTCCCTATCATAAGCGGACGACGGCCCAATACAGCCTTGAGTGATTCTCCCTACCTTCAGGGAAAAGAAAACATCTCACATACACAATCTCCTGTTGTAAGTAGCAGAGAGAATGCCTAATTATTTTACGTTGCTAAATTAATGTTGAATATCTTTCAGATGCCGTCGTTCGACGCTAGTTGTTCCGTCATGTCAACAGTTTCTAAGTCACGCAATATGAACTCGATGCGTAACTCTAATCATAATATGAAGATAGCTGTGCCAGGAATTGGCCTTGCTACCAAATTGTCATCCGGAAATATTAGAATCGATTATCAGGACGGATCCGCCTTAACTGTAAATTACTACCTAAATATAATTTCTTAATTTTAATTATTAATTTAACTTTCCGCACAGATTATTGATGATAGTTTATTAGACAATCGTTCGACTAATGATTGAGTCATTTATATTTTATCGATTGTGGTTTGTTGCAGGTAAGTCCACAAAGTCACAACAGTGACATAATATATGAATCTAGTGACGGCATAGTTACACGATATAACGGGCATCATCAGCAAAACTTGGAGATACTGGTCCAAAATAAGCTTCTACAATTGCCAATGATTGTCAAGTATTTCATAGAGCCGATGCATAAAGGCATTCGGTAGCTCTGCTTGAAAATATAAAGTATTGTATATAGTACGAGAATAATCTTTGCCTATAAATTGTAAGCTTGTTTTAAATTTATAAATTAGCATAGATTTATAGAGAGTTTATACAAAAATAAAGCTTTGGAACTATGATCAGGCTTGAGATTGGAGTGGAATTTAACGAATCAAATTAAAATTCACTTGAAATTAGTTTTCTTTCTTCTGATTAATTAAATTTCAATCCAATTTTAATCTGAGATTAATCTCTAATCTCTAATCTGATCGCGACTTTACGAATATTTTCTAAGTATACAATAATATGAAATAAAAAGATATATATTATATTCTTTGATACACGCTTGATTCGAATTACTATTGCAATTGTATAAAATAAGAAAAAAAAAAGGAAAGAGAAAACTCATTAAATAATGAAATAAGAAAAATATTTAACGATAAATATATTAACAATAATGTTTTTTTAATATCGATATTTATTTTTATAGATCGAAGACAAGAGTGGAATAAAATTGAGAATTTTTTCACTATTTACATTATGTAAAAGAGCATTCTATGAAATCCGGTATCTCCAAAGTAACAAATGTACAGGTATATGTATTGTTTTATCAATAGATGATATATTTAATCATAAATTATTATTATGATCGCTGTTTTTTTTGCCGAACAGCAATGAAAAAAGAATATGTAATAAAAAATATAAATAAATATAAATACAATAATAATTTCCATTTTTCATATAAAAATATTATAGCAGGCTTCTCTTTTTCCCACATTATCTTTCTGTGAGCCTTTTATCTTCGAAATTCTAAATTGTATCGGATTATTAAAGTATAATCCTCGATCGCTTCGGTGTATTTATCGCGACTCCTCGATCGAATCGGGGTCACAGCCGGTCATCGTCACTCCCACCAAGCCTCGCTCCATTGAAGGGAACGACGGTTTTGACGAACGTTTACTACGGCGGCGCGCCCTACGATTCGACGTTGCGGGAGCAACGATCCCATTCACCATACGGAACGTAACGGACGCGCTCCGTGACGCCATGTTTATGCCGTCTTTGGCTGGAGATACCCCGTGGAAGTCGTTCCCCGTAATTCCCAACATCCGATGCGTGCGCACGTGATAAGATTGATAATATCGTCGAGAGAGATCATCCGTGGAGCCGTTCGCAGATGGTTCGCGTAGTCCGTCAATCGCCGCGCCGTCTTCCGGAGTGATTCTGACAGATGGTAAACAAGTGAATAACGCAGTAATATTTTATCATTTGTAAAGTTCTGTGAATGAAGAGCAAGATCCTGTAAGAGTAAGAGAAAGTATAAGCATAAGATCTCATACACAGACGACTACATAGTTAATAGAATTTGAGAATTCATCGAATTCGCCAGTTTTATTCGCCTTCTTTCTCTTTTGCACCCAGCGATTGCAATCGTGAGTGGTATGTCCTTCGTTACTGCGATTGTGGGATGTGTGATTGCTGTGGTAATTAACGAGAAACGGCTACTGTAATCGCGGATTCCGCGACGCGTACGGGCGCTGCCCATCCTGTCTCTTCTTTGCTAACCTCAAGCGGACGACGCGAACTACGAAAATGGGTAAGTCCACGCTAATCTCGATGAAAATCTGCCTGTCGCTCTTCTGTTGTAAATTATAACGCGATTGTGTGATGTTCACAGTCTGATTGAATCCCACTGTGGGAGTCATAACAACGACAGCCATACGGTTGTAAACATTGGAGCTATTTCTGGTTTAATTATATTTGATAATAAACTAATTAATGAACGTTAAGCTAATTTTGATGCGATGTAAATTATAATTGATCTAGAGCATGAATTAATTCTAAGAAAGCTTGTTAAGTTTTATTAAGAGACAGATGATGTTCGCACGCAAGCAAAAGAGTGATGATTGTCGACAATAATAGACACCACGAGTGATTGCTATAATCGCTAATTATTTCCGTCCAAGACAACTTAGCATGCTAATGACACATTTATATTACCGAGTTTGTGACTGAAACTAGCGTCATTAACGAATATACTCGGACACATGTCGCGCGTTATCCGACTGAACTGTAGATAAATGATTAGTCATCGTCGATAGTATGATTTAGTCATTGGCTGAACGCCCAGCTTTCACCACGCATTCATTTAGTGTTATTGTTAAGTCGTTCGTTATTACTATTATAATTGTATTAAAATGACAAGATTACGTGAATTGCGTCAAGCTAGAGAGAGTCTGCCACTGCGTGGTGATTTTAGGAGTAATGTTAGTCTGGATAGATTTTCTGAACGTAGTTTACATGGTCTAAATTCAAACGAACAAAGTTGTAGTAAGTGTTTAAAAAGTGCCATTGAAATATGATAATAAATGGTGAAAAATATGATAATAAACGTAGATCATTATCCAATATATATTGTTACAAGTATTAATACTGAAAAAATTTATACTATGTATAACATGAATTATAGATTTTTAGTATTGTCTGTTATACATTGGATGCTTTCCATTTGATAACACAAGGCGACACAAATCGTCGTTCTATCTTTGTCACTCTCTGAATATCAAAAAGGATAGAACAACGCTTGTGTCGACTTGTGTCATCAAATGGAAAACATCCATGACCACAGACTTGTAAATGTAAATGCAATAAAAATTGAATCTCACTTTTTGTTATAATGGATTTTATTAATTGGAATTTATCTCAATGATTTATGGTTTATATATTTATGTAAAGTTTATTTGTGACATTATGTTACATTATGTTAAATTAAATTAAATTAAATATTATGTTATATTATTGTTATAGTATCTAGATTTTAATTGTAATGAAATTTAATTGTGAATGATTTAATTAAATTTATAAATGGATGTACGACGCTTCCCATAACAAAATGACAAATGTAAAGGAGTTTCCTTGTTTAGGGAATATGTGCAACGAATGCATGGCCAGAGTGCCATATGCGACTCTTATAGCGACCATTATGTGTTGTCTGGGAGTTGGAATCTTCTGCGGAACCATGTACAGAGGTGCAACGTTGTGTGCTCTTATGATGGATCAGGTAAAAAGCATGAGAGCTTAATACATTTTTTTCAAAATAATTTAGATTCTATAAATTTCAAGTTATCAAATTATTCAGGTGTTTCACCTGCATCTTGGATGGTTGGAAGCGGTGCAGTTAGTGTTTGCGTCAGTCGGAGCGTGCATGGCAGCTTTAGGATTCATGATTTTGTGCGTCGGTTGTCTTGCAACTGGTGCTACAAGGCACAAAGTCTATCGTGCATGGAGATCCCGAGTGGGTGGACGTATATCATGTGCTGTTGTAAGTATTTAAAGTGTAAAATCTTTATTATTTTCATATTAGTGAACAAAATTCTGATGGCTACAAGTTATATCTTTAATTTTTCAGTTTATGACTATCATCTACATTCTGCAAATAGCTTGGCTTCTGATATTCGCATTCCTGATTATTACAACGCTGATATTCACCATATTCTGGAATTTGTGCAGCAATCCACGTGTTCAATCTCTTGACGATTGCATTGATTTTACTCAATTCAGTAAGTTTTCACTTGTGCCTCACATTGATACATGAGTAGATTGAAATTAGAATATTGTATTTAAATCCGTATTTCTTTCTTATATTTTTATAAAATGGTTACTTTATTTCAGTTTATTATAATTACTTTATTTATAATTAATTATATATGGTATTTGAATATATATAGTATATTAAATGTTAAATATTTATTATCGTACAAAACTTAAAATTGATAAAGAGCAATCAAATTATTACTGTAATTAATTTATGCTATTTCAGGTTTTATGTTTCCAAATAATACGCGGGTGCAGGACATGCAAGTGTGTGGACCCCAGGAAGTCAAGCTGTTCTGTAAGGATTTTGTGGAGAAGGCTGAGGTGATGTTCATCTTGGCGACCGCGGCGAGCATGCTTGTGATTCTAAGCTTGATACACTATTTGATGTGCTTATCTGCTAATTATGCACACATACGAGATCATGAAAAGTTCCAGGAGCTGCAGGAACTGCAGTATCTACAGGATGCGACCGATCCAGACTCTCCTCAGTCGGGAATGGGTACTCTCGGCTCTCATCGCGGTAAAGATAGGTTCTAGGACACGGCCCGCGAGATCTTCACCATGAACCCCTTGTAAGGAGCCTAACGTTTACTTGAATATCTACGTAGGCCATTCTTATGATTGGAAATCTCTTCCGGATACTATTTCATCTTCTCTATGTACCTAAATTCGGTATTCTGCTCATAACGGTGTGTCCATCACCAACAGTAGTCTACTGATTGGAGGATCTTGCGGGAACTAACTCTATGCCGTCCATTATATCTACGACTGTCGTATGTAAGCATCTACTCGTTTTTTTTAATGTAAAAAAGATGTTATTTTATTGAAGCATGTATCGATTTGTCATAAGATTTTCATTTCTAACGTGAATCGCTCGATTAAAATCGAGATCATTTGCAGAGTTTGGCTCACGACGAATGTCATTCCATAAACTTGTATTAGTAGGAAAAGTATTTGAAATCTATTCTGTGCATGTTTGAAATGTACAAAATTCCAGTGCACAGATTTTTTTACTTGGACAAATTTGTTTTATTTCACTTCGATGTACACACACGCACTCTATATTGTGCGTAATAGTATTATGCGAGTATTCACGACTTTAGATCATTTATTGGTCTAATCTTTCGGTATTAGGGCTAATTATCGAACTACATGTATCACTATATCTTCATACTAAGATTTTTTTACGCAAGAGATTTCTTTTATATTTATATATATGTGTGTGTGTGTGTTTGTGTGTATGTATATGTATATATATATATGTATGTATATATATATGTATGTATATATATATACACACACACACGCACACACACACACTCGCGTTTACATGCTAGGCTATTAAGCATATATTTTCGTTACATTATGAATATTTAAGATGGTTCTTTAGTAAATTGAGTTATCATAGAAATATCTAATTTCTTTATATGAAGTACCGAAATTAACATGTGCAAAATTCTACGGTACGTTAACGATGAAATAAGAGAAAAAAAATGTTGAAAATGTAACTTTCACGTATAATTTATAGTGAATTCGATTGGACGCATGCAGTATACATTAAAGTCATCGTACACAAAATAACATAAAGATATATTTATACATAAACATGGAAATCGATTAAATCTTGAAATACTCATTTTACATTTTATTGTACTATTAGATAAAACATGTATTTTATAATTCGAAATATTTGCATTTCAAATCTTTTGTCAAATTAAATCAGTGTCGACTTTAATATGCACCAGTGTATAATAGTGCTTCTAATCGAATTCGCCAGACAGATAAGACTCGCAGACTTTGGGGTGCAGGGTGGCTCGCCGCTCAATGCGATTGACTCGCAATCTGATTGAGTAAGAGTGAAGCCTTTACTCCCCTAAGAGGTTATCACAAGATCTAAGATCTAAATTCATCGCACATCACTGTGACCCTTTTCTTGGATCGGAAAATCAAGCAGGGGAATAAGAAGAAGACTGTTAATGCGATTGATTCGCAATCTGTAAATCCAGATTCGATTCCACTTGCGGCCCACATACGCGATCTTTCGCGGTTTGCCGTTCGGATTCGATGTTAAACTGTAGGTTCTCGAGTGTTTATAAACTCTGAGAGTTAGAATTTCATTACTACTGAATCCAAAAACATAAACGAGCCTCTGCCCAAAGAGACTGTAAAGCTTACTGATACGCATGGTACTGTGACCCCCTACATGGGATCGGAAATCCATATAGGGGAATTGGCAAGAACAAGACCAAGACGCTTGTTTGACTAACTGCACACAAATCTTACCATAGACTTTTCTCAAAAATGAGATTATAATAATTTAAAAAATTACGATTTTAATAGTTACCAAAAAGTAATAAGTCAACGGTCATTCTCTGGAAAAATATTTACGTATATAAACTTGTATATACATTTAACTTCGAAAAATAAACATAATCTTACCTTATTTTCGTTCGATGAAAAAGCAGTGCTTGATTTACTTCGTATGCTCCATACTATTTCATTAAGATATACACGTAGTTTTAATATTTTTTTCAAATTATGCAGATATTTGTAATTTTGGGTGGATTCTGGTGAGGCATCCCAAATTTTTAGCACTTTACTAAAGAACCACCTTAAAGCACGTTGGGAAAATCAGGATAATAAAAGAGACAATTATACATATATATTAGCTAGTATATAAAAAAAGATCAAACAACGACCATATATATCGTAATTGTTAAAATGTTATTATTTATCACATTTTCGCTGAATGCTTCCCAGTATACTTGTTACGAAATATTCATGTCGTTTGTGCAATTATACAGAACAAAGCTCATATTTCACATTAAGCAGCTTTCTATGGAAAATGTTACAGAATGTATATTTCCACTAAATGTTGCAGAAAACGTAACAACATCCGTGCATATGAAAGAATATATCTATATATCTATAGAGTCTCTATTACTTACTTGCGTATATGTATAATATCGATTTGTGAAAAGAGCAATATATTTTTCCGAATAGTAAAAGAATTCCACTATAAACTTTTAGAAAAAATGAAAGTTACAAATGAATGAAAGTTACAAATTCTTCTATGCACGTTACTTGTGCCAAAATAAAAAGAAATGAATTTTTGCTCTGAACAAAGATCTAAGAATTATAAAACATGTTGAGGCACAAATAAAAAAATATACGTACAATCGCGAGATCGACTCGCCACATATATATTATTACTTGCTCAAATAATTTGACAATGATCGCTAATCCGTAATGCGACTAATTTTCCGGGCGAAAAATCTTGCGCAATCCGTAACTTAAATTAGAATACGATCTTTTATATATATTATAATAATTCTAGATTTCTTTATTATACACATCTGATGAGTAAAGTTATACACATATCAAATGACAATTTCAATTTATATGCAGCTGCAAAAGGTTGTATATACAATAGAGAAGAATAAAATGGCACGCAATATGTATATTTTCTATTAATGAAAGAGATTTGATTTGAGCTGTAAAAGTTATGTGCCGTATTCTTGTTCGAAAGTAACTACGATGTATATTCTATTAATGAATAAAAAAATATTTTCTTCTTATAAAGTATGTCTCTGCATATATTTCAAAGTTTTCATATTAATTAGTTAGTTTTCATAGATTTGGTATGTAGTTTTTATGTAATTTAATACAGTAGACAAATTATGTACACAATAATCGTTAATTACATATTTTGTACAATTCTTCGTTCGTCGCGTAATGTTCAGTCCTCGTCGAACTGGAGGTCCAGCTCCAGATCAAGGGCACTAACTTCTTGGAGAGTATTGATGAATGTGTACCGCGAAAAGATCATGTACAACTTTCGAAACCAGACGTACTGAGACTTGTGTGCAGCCATAGCACTCTGCAAGGGAAAAAAACTTAAGAAAGAAATTTGTGTTAAAGGGTGATTAATTATAATTAAACAGTTCTGATTTACTTTGATTGTTCGCTTTTGTTCGTATGTTACTAGATACCAATATGAGGCTGAGAGTAGACTGACGGGCAAATCTAAGAGTTGAATGTACTTCCTAATTATATTAACGGACTCTAACACATACAGCTTACAATCTGCAACATGATCAGATTTATATTATACAAGCCTGCTATATTTGTATGTCAATTGCATGAACGATACTGACAAGGAGGTACTTTTTTCTCTATGCATAATGCGGCGATCGCAAAATACAAGGAGATATGATTTTTATGCCGGCTCACTCCGTATTTATCAAATGTCACGACGGCATTGATTTTATACATTTCTATGTATTGCAAGATGCTCTCTGCAACTGTGTCTGTTGGCCACTGTACGCCTTGATCATCTGGTAGCTCGCCACTCCTGCACATTCATTTATTCAACTATTATACAGTAAATAATTATTTTATTATATCATCATTGCACATTTAACACTTGAATGAAATGGTCCAGTTTTTACACTTTGCAAAAATTAGACAAGTACACTTAGTGTTAAATGTACGTTAGAATTAAGTGATTCTCTCTACGATAATCTTCAAAACAAAAATATAAGCCGGTGTTACTTAAATGAAATTTATTAAAGCAAAGCTAATTTAAGAACTCAACTCAATGCGTGTGTGTGTGTGTGTGTGTGTGTTTGTGTTTGAAATTTTTTTTGAAGAATAACTTCATACCAAGTTTGGTTCTTGGACAAAATTATTAAAAAATATTTTTATTGTAATGACAGAATAATTATAACAAATGTTTTATTTATGGTATTTGGGATTTGTTATACTCTGTCTTAGTAACACCAAGTTAAATTGGAATACATGTATAGCCCAATTTCACCCATGTAAAATTAATTTTAATTTGGATTTAATTTACTCTTTATCTTTCTTAGAATTAGAAAAAGATATGAAGTGGAACTGAGCCTGAGTTTTTGCAAATAACGTTTCCCAAGACACACTTACATAATAATCGTCACATTGGCTTCTGGAATTCCCAACACCTTAGTACACTCCCACAGCTCGTCTATCCTCCTTCTGTCTCCACCTGCAAGCATACTAGTAAACATCAATAGACACAGTGTTTGCGTGATGTCTAGCCTGGTTTATTCCTGTCAGTTAATCCGGATCATTGCTCAACGATCCTGGACAACAGAGGTCTGCTAGTGACATGTACCCATGGATAAACACAGCAGGTAGATCTCGCTGGCTTTGGAACGGGTTAGCCAGTAGACCAGTGGTCCAAAGAACATCACCTCGTCATCTGGATGAGCGGTGACCAGAAGAAGCCTGCCAGGTGGACCTGGTAGTTGCCAGGCAGTATGACCCACCCGTTTCAGGATTGCATAAAGGAAGACACAGACACAAAGATATGCCAGCAAAGCGATCAACAGCTGCCATGAAATCTCGCGGATGTAATAACACCACCAGCAGACTGCCTCGTTGAGCTGTAGGCTGAAATACAGCCGTACGTACTCCAGGTCGGCTATCATCTCAGGGATGATGATATCCACGTGCACAACACGCGTAACGTTCGCGAGCTATCGCGATGCCATAATGCGAATTATCGCTCACAAGAAGAGAACGTAATGAACATAATGAATGTTCTCGTCACGTCAATCGTCACTGCGGTACGGAGTAGTCAGAGTATAGTTGAATTTGAGGTTAGGTCGCGCCAGTCAAGTGGTCTGAGCAGTCGCCGTTTTTGGCATTTTACGGACGACACGAGGAGTAAGGAGGAATTAGGAGGAATTTAGAGAGATATTTAAGAGGAGAGATAGAGAAATAGAATCAAAATGGAATGATAGATACGAGATATAACAACATGTTAACTCAGGATAACTGAGATAATTATTTTTATATATAATATATATAATTAATTGTCAATCTCGTTAATTATAAACGCAAATTAATGGTTCTAAATTTATATTGTATAACTTAGCATCGGGGACGGCAGGGGGAGATCAGTGATTATTTTTTTAATTATTAGGTGTATAACTTTGCTTCCGCCGTTTTCCTATAGATGGCTTTAGCGGTAAGTGGTGATCGAAATAAATAGATCATAGACATCACAATAGACATACAATAAGGTATACAATAGATAATTGCAATTGACATTCATGCATGTTATAATTAGGATTAAATTAACTAATATTAATTGACTTGCTTAATGATTCTCTCTCTCAGACGTTGCGCAAAGATTAGAGTAAATTTAATAGAAAATTAATATAAAGTAAAAAAGTTTCAAAAAATCAATAGCAAAAAATCGATAGCAATATATCGAACTTCGAGTGCGCGCGCGCGAGCTTCGATTTCTCGAAATCTCCCAAAGCTACATTCAGCTGTCAGGACTCAGCAGTCAGCTTTATTTGTAATCTGTTTTGTAACTGTATTTCTAATTTTTACTACAATTTTTCCTTCGACATAAAATAATTATTTTTAAGAGTTTTTAAATACTCAAATAAGAATAGGAATACAGAAAAGATTTTATAGACATTATCTATGCTGAATATTCTTTTAGTAGTGAACGCCACGAAGTGTCTGCCACAGGTTATGTCATTGCGCGAAAGGTAGTCGGAAAATCGAAAATTCCAAGATGAAGAATGATCAAGAAGAGATAGACTTGTATCGAGACACATATGTAAGATATTTAGGTAATGGCAAGAGATCGTCGAATGCTGTTATTGAAGTTTTCTGTCATCTTTCCTTTATTTTACATTTCGCAATTTTACCAAACAATGCTAAATTATTGTTTTGAAAGAAATTGGTAAAGTTAAATAGTATATCGGCATTTAAAAAAATTTATATATATATATATATATATACTAACAAGATTTTTTCTAGGTTATGCAAATGAAGTTGGAGAAGCATTTAGAAGCCTCGTGCCTAAGTCCATTGTATGGTCCAGTTATGCATTATCGAGTGGATATGTTCTCGCAGATACGATACATAAGGGTGCAAAAGTTTACCAAGTACTGCAAAAAAGTTTTAATTTAATGGCACGGAAATAATTATTGGCCACTTAATGACTTTGATTGTTATAGGAGGATGCTACTCCACAAAAACTCAAAAACGTTCTATTATCTACGTCAGACACTTTGCTATGGCAGGCATTCGCGTCAGTGATAGTTCCTGGTTTCACCATAAATAGAATTTGTGCGGCAATTCAGTTCGCACAAAGAAAAAGTACAAGAATAGTTTGGAAGAAGCCTTGGATCTCTACACTTATTGGTTTGATATCTATTCCTTTCATAATACATCCTATTGATCATGCTGTGGAGGGAGCAATGGATGTTACTTATAGGAAATGGACAGGATACCATCCAAAAGGGCCTCTATGTGGTATAAAACATGAATAACAATATGTATAGTTAATTGATTAGTATAGTAAAGAGAGGTCGTACTTACAAGCAAGCTATATTAATAAATATTTATTACAGAATTTATTCCATTTTTACGCAAAATAATTAAAAGACCTTATATTAATACTGGTGAAAGAATAATAATCATATTTTTTATTATCTTTATTGTCTAAGGATAATCAAATTGGTACCTGAAAGTTTTTTTAAAATCACATCAAAATATAAATTAAAATTCTTTATAATATACGAGATAAGGAATACTTATAAGATATTAAATTTAAAAGAAGTTAAGCTAAACTTGATATCTATTGAAACATCTCAGAGAAACGACCTCTCTTAGTTTAGAAACAGTACAGTATTACTGCCAAATATATTCTGAGATAGTACAACACAGTGCACTTAGAATATCTTACTGCTAATTGCAATAATATTAAATATTTTTGTTATAATGTACATATTATACAGCTGTATTATATAGTTATTTTATTATATTATACAGCTGTATTATTTATATATGTGCATTAAGATTTTTAGCTGGCTTTCATGCCACAATTGTTAAGCTATTAAATAAAGTTACTGATTTAAGATTCTCTACATTATCTCGTAATCATCGTATACCTAAACCTGTATGATTACTTTTGCTTTAATGCACCATTATTATTTTTTACAATATATTGATTATTTTTTTTATTTTTCTTTCGTTATTGTATCAAATGGAAAATTCAAAATAATAATTCACAAAAAATAATTTGCAAAGGAAACAACGTGTCGACACGAAAGAAGTTTATCGTCATGATATAAGAGAATATTTAGTCAAGGTTCCGCGAAGTGAAGAAATGATTTCGCAAGTTATGCATGGCGAAAGGTTCTACGCGGCTTCCACGGCGGTTAATAATGGCGCGATGTAGGGTAACACCCGTTTCATGAAAATGTATCATGCAAAAAATAATACCACATCATAGCGGCGTCATAATTATACGCAAGCAGCGCCGATTACGAGATTATTATCTGCTCGTACCACACAATTTCTCTCGCTATCGCGGTTAAATCTGAGGTCCGCGCTCACGATAAATGCGATTGTAATCGATATACATTTTTTAACAGCGATTAGAGCGAGTTCCGTATTAAGACATCAATGGCACCGACTAAGTGTTTTCCCTAGAGTAATTTACGATTGTAGATAACGCCATGAATTTTCCGCAAAGAATAAATGACGCAAAATACATTGACACGTATCCATTCCGCGAAATTGAATTTCTAACACGCAGAATCGACAGAGAATTGGAACTAAGATCCTTTAGATTCTTTTATATCTTTCTTTATATCTCGTGTCAGCGACACGACATTTTAGCAATGTTTTAAGATCATTGTTTAATTTCTTTTGTAGGACAGTTTCAAATGTACACCTTTCAAATGTATAATTCTTCGGAGTTTTTTTAGATCCTTGTTTTTCCAAAAAACCCAATGACGATCTTTTGAAGAAAGAATATATCGAATATAATTCATCATTATGGAAATTAAGACTAGTGAATCTTTCGTAAAGTTATGTGTTTTGATGATGCGTCATTCTTGAAACATGTCATTTTTGTTATATTATTTTATAATATTGTTTAAGTAATTGTTTAAGTAATTCTGTTTAAGTAACGTAATTAACGTACTTGGTTTTTGTTTTACAAATAGTTGATATAATAAATAACGAAAAAATTACAATAAAATTGACGAAATATTCAATATGCAAAATATATTTGAATCGAACCAATAAAGAAACAATTAAATATTGAACAATATTAAGTGAAAATGGACCGAGAGATTTAAACCAAATGAGTGAAGAAAGCCATTTTCAATCAAAGCGGATTTTTTAGTGCTTAATAGTATTGTGTGAATTTTTACAAATTGTCAGTTTTAACAAATTACGCGCCGATCATTTGTCGGTCTTAAGTCTAGTTATCACTCGCACTCTTTTTTCTACTCTTGATATACACACTTGGGTCCCTGAAATCCCATCCATATTTGTTACGGTAACTTCTGTAAAAATAGACATATTTTAATTATTTTTTTTCAATCAATAGAGAATTGATTAAGAAATAAGTCCATAATGTGTAAAAGTCAATAAATTTACGGGGCTTCGAGATATATAGGTCTATAGGTTCAAAGAAAAAAAGAAAAGTTCAGAAACATGAAAAAATCTCGATTTAGCAAATTGCATTGGGGTTTCTGAGACTTCAGTATGTATAGCTAGGGTTAAAACAGTTTTAGGCTGAACAGTTTTAGGATATTACATTTGTTATACGACAAATGTAATATCAGCTTAAAACTGTTTTAATTCTCAACTGAAAAAAAGCTGGAGTACATAATATAAATTAAATTGACAAGCAATTTAATATTATTGATGCTAATAACTTATCAATTTATTTTATGTATACAACTTATTTATTTATTTATTTATTTATTTATTAGCATCAATGATATTAAATTGCTTGTCAATTTAATGTGTAATATTGCGTACTTCAGCTTCAGTTTAAAACTGTGTTTTAAACCGATAAATAATCAGTTTGTTTGAACTGAAAATTATAAAAATTTATATAATATATTATTAGGGACTAAGACTCGCTTTGACCGAATATGGATCTTTTCACAGCTCATTTAATTAAATATTATCTTAAATATCGAAACAATTAAATATTGATAAAATAATAATATACCTTCTCTATTCTTTTCATTTCTCATTGCGAATGAATAATTTACGATAATGTCAGCTTCGGTGAATATCCTCGATGCATCGATATAACGAATCGATGATGAAATTTCGTTGTAACAACGAGGGATAAAATCACCAATCGTAACAAATATAATAGAGAATGATCGTATTTCGCGTTTGCTGGTATCCGTCACGATTACAGTTCGAAGAACAATACATATCAATGATACACGCCACTGTCCGCTCACTCGAGTATCGGCATTTAAACTGATTTCGAAATATCAGATCTTTTCTATTAGATATGTGTGATATCGCTGCGCGTGTCGCATTATTACGATTTCTACGAATTCAAGATTGACGTGTACGCAACGTACGGCTGGGTGTTTGTTTTCGCCCGCGCGAAAATTGTTAAGGGCCATCTACATAAGTCGCAAACGCAGAACGCAGTTTGTAGACGTATTTGCGGCAACCAATCAAAAGCTGTTATTAGTATTATTGGCACTTCTGATTGGCTATCGCAAATGCGTATGTAGGCGGCCCTTTACAGTGTATAGCGTCGTGCTTAACTATCTACGCAAGGTCACCGCGCTACCATTCGAACGCGAACTGACGCGAACCTTTGAGCAGGTCGGCAACGGCGCGTGTCGCATTACTTTTCTGATTACAAACTGCGGACGCTATAAACGTGAAACGTGATCGTTTTCCATTACATCCGATACATGATTAGAGATCGTCGGTTAGATGATCCACCGCTGTCGACTCGTCGTATCGGAATTCTTTTCGAAGCAGGTATTACCGCGCAATTTTATCCACTTGGAACGAGAATCGAAAGGATGAAGGGAATGGGGAACTCTCGGATTGAATGGAGAGTCGTGCATTACCGTCTCATCGCAACATTTAATTGCTTTTTTAACGCTTCGACTCGGATATAGCTCGAAGCTCGAACGTTCCGCTCGAAAGTTGTTTTGGTCGTAATTTCTTTTTTATTATTTCCGAAAGCGTGGAATAATACACGAATTGGAATGAAGAGTAACGAGAAGCTATATGGCGTATCGAGATTTATCAATAATACTCTTATCTCACTGGTTTTGCGCGTTAAAGATACATGATATTGAATATCGATCGTATATTTTTCGAATTAACTGGCTTGTCTCAATTAGATATATCAAATTGATCGCGTCGTATGATAGTAGAGTGAATTGCTGACGTCGCTCTTGAATTTTTCAATCAGATAAATGCCGTCAGTGTAGAAGGGATCAACTCCAAGATTGGATGTCGTGACGTTGCATCCGAAAATACAATACGATTAGCTCCGCATGTGGATACTCGTTGACTACAAAATCTAATTTATTCTTTTTATTCTTTGGAATTTTACTTTAAAGTGAAAAAGCGAATTCTGTCACTCTTAAAAAAGAATTTTCAATCTTTAAGAGTGAAATTTCACTCTTTAGAGTGAGATAAGAATTTAAAGAGAGAATTTTACATTCGTTGTACGACAAATTTTTCAAGCGTGTTAACTGGCTGCGATCGCAAGTCGTATATTTATTGCATGATAATCGTCATGAAACGCAAGCTTGTAACATTTATTTTTCAAAGAAACGCAGCGACGTTTAGCAACGAAGATATCGTTGGTTGCAGTAGATGGAGGCTGTTTTCTTTTTAGAAAACATAGTTGACGTAAACGTCTATCCTTCTTGACACAGTCAATGAGTAAAAATAAAACAAAAATAGAACGACTATGTCAACTATGTCTCCTAAAAAAAAAGCAGTCGGTGTAAAGTTGGCCGTGCGAGTTTCGAATTCTCTACTACGATTCTTTAAATTCGCATCAATTTAGAGGATATGTTGCGAGCGTTTCGAATCACTGTCTGTGTTTTTTTTTGTATATACTTTTCCGTTATGATGTAATATATATCGTTTTCTATTAACGCTCCGCGAGTATCGGTCATCGTTTTAATCAACATTTTCACGTGTTCAGTGTCAGTGTCATTCTACAATCCCCTGGAACGACAACGTGAGAGGAGGAGAAATATCTCGAAAAGGCATCAGACGACAACAAAGCAGTGGCAAATGGTGAGTGATTCGTAACTTCATTTATTATTCATTACTGAGATTAATCGCTCCATTTATTTTTGCGATATGTCGAAGAAAAGTCTTTGAGTAAAAACGACACGAGCACGGGTTTCACATACGATTGATTATAGGGAAATTTGCATTAGAGATCGTTTCTTCATGGTTTAAACTATGCGAGTTTATTAGCGCATTTCAGAGATAAGAAATTTAAAAATTATATGATTATATGTTAAATGCTTTTATTAGAAAACGTTTTCTAATAAAGAAAGATCTGTAAGATTTATTTTTTTATTTAAATTTTATTTAATTCTCTTTATTTAAATTTAAAGAATTTTATTTATTACTTTAATAAGATTTATTGTTAATGTTTGATAATTGAAGAGACAATAGAAATAAGTATGTGATATATTATACATATATAATGCTCGTTATAGAATTTATTTGAATGCTTATTTTTTATTTTAATAAAGAAATTAATATCGATGTTTTTTCTCATAAAAAAAGTAAGATGTTAGAATTAACTTGCGATCACGCGAATTAAAAATCCGCTAACTGCCATAAATAAATTTTTCTTGCATGTAATACTCTTGAAACATTTATTATTCTTGTTATATCAGCCGAATACTTAAGTTATATTATTAAATTTGTTTCAAATTTATTATAAAAAATTAGATTCTTTAAAAGGTCGTTAATTTATTTTAAGACTTTTGAAATATTTATCTTGTTACATTATTGGGATGAACTCAAGTTAAACTATTAAATTTATTTTAAATTAACTTCACAAGAAGTTACTCTTTAAGAACAAATAAATTTATTTTAAAATTTAATTTTATATAATTTTAAAATTATTAATTTTAACTCTTAGTATACATGTATTAATTTTAACTCTTAGTATCCATGATTGAATCATTCGTTATTATGCACATTTTTTTTGTTCGAAATATTAAGAATACCCGGCTAAATAATGATCTCTATCCGTTCTATTTATCTTTACTATACAACTTTACAAATATTATTTAAAGATGTTAAAATATATAATAAAAATCACTTAATTTAATTTTTGTTATAAAAGTGATGAAAATTAATTCTCGGCATGAACGACCCATCATGTGTAGTAAAGAATCGTAAAATCATCGGCTGTATTAAAAAGATTAATTCTATTTAAAATTATAGAATTATATTATAAAATTATATTCTATTTAGAATTAATTTTAAAATTATTTAAAAACAATATAATATATTATAGGACCGTATATGTATGATAATAAACTATAGAAATCAAAGTCTAGCTGAATTTTAAATGTTTATGTGATTCTTGTGTGAATTTATATACTACGTATGTAGTCCCCAGAAACGCGCGCCGAAATGATTTTTCGGTCTTGAAAACGCTATCTTTACTAAACTACCGCAATAACATCACGAGTTAAATTGGCTAGCAATTTAACAAATTCTTGATGTTTATTCGCATCTTCGAAACGATCTTAATAATGTTGAATAATATTAAACATATTAAAAACTGTAAATAATTAATTCTTATTGCGAAAAATGTTACCTCGGCCGGAGACGGTTGTTTAAAGACAGTGCTTTGCGCGCAATCGCATAATGTTTCTCTATTATTTCTTCGATGTATTTCTTCATGCACATATATATTTTTTGTTTTGTCGATATTTGTAAAGAAATTTCTCTATTCTTCGAACACATTTCCGTTTTCGAATACGGAACTATGAACTATCTTAAGACCTAATACAGCGCGATTCTTAAGCGCATACGGTCGAGCTACTTGCTGGGGTCCTAATGACACGTCGCGTGTTCGATAATTAATAATTAACTTCGCCTCTCCCCTCTCTCCTTCTTCTCTCCCTTTCATTTGCGCCCTCCTGCCTCTCGCTCGCGCGGAATTACGCGGGCGCTTGAAGAATTTCAATGGCTATCGACGATAACGCACACCATGCCGGCTCGTAATCATATAATTCTAACTATGCGATTACGGGCGCCGTACGGCCGTAAATGAGGCGGCCAGCTCCGGCCAGTAAAGTTTTAGTCGCACTAATAACGTAGCCCTTACCATAAATACCCTCCAGGCGCGCAATTGCAATGAAGTCGTTCGTTCGCGAACACGGTCAGGCCGTAAATATTGTCTCGAATGGACAGAAGCCATGATAATCCCTGCAATAAATAGTCGCTTACAGCCGCGTCTTAGAGCGGCCACGAATGGTCGAAAACGCACCTCCACCGTTTTCTTTTTCTCTCCATTGTTCTTCCCGCTTTCTTCCTATTATTATAGATTGCAATTATCATTTGTACATTGTAATATCCATTTATTTAATACGACGCATGAATTGCAGCAAAGTTTCATCCCTAATCGCGGCATGGAAAAATCGCAGAAATATTTTGTCGTAAGATCGCGATTAATGGCTGCGTTCCGAATGTTAAACAATAAATGTTAAACAAAGACAGATGATGAATCCGAGGCATCGGAGGAATTCGAGCGACGTTTCCGAACGCAGTCAATGTACAGCGATGTTGAAGTATCTACTTGCGTAATATAACGGCAGTGCTGCTGAAACGTATTTGCAAGGATAACATGATGTACGTACATTGCTGCAAAGTCGCGGTAATGTCGCATAATGTAATATTTTCTAATGTGTTTTTTTTTTATATGTTTGTTATTACGATATTACTGCAACCTGCTCTACTATATTTCTCCCGGGAATCAGGAAGTAGTTAAACGCAATGCCGCCTTCGGTGAAGTTTTTTTTAATTACGATACAATCTCCGAGTGCAACCACCCGCTGTTACCGCGAAGTTGAATCGACTGACATTAAGAAGACGGATATTAAGTTCTGAATTCCGGCAGACTCTCTTTTATCCGGGGGATGCGACACACCCATTCACGCAGATGCATTTATATATCATTGGCCATAATCGACATCGCCGCTAGCTTCCGGTTCGACAAAAACTGACAACGTGACGATGTTTTGATTCCCGCCGTTACGAATTGACACCTTTAACCGGCGGGCGATTTTTCACGGGAACCTTTGATAATCTCACATTAACTTTTCGGTAGTCCGTCGCCCTCGTAATAAGCCTAACCGGGCGCAACAATATAATTTATAGAGCTACTTCTTTTTACAGCTAATTATGGCGAATTACGGTCGTACGATAGAGGGTCCATTAAACCGCCGTTGATCCTGATTAGGAAGAAGAAATGCACGGGCAAAGCAAAGACGATGTGCGCTTTATCTCCAATTCGCGTGAAATATCCTTCGTGATGTCGCTCTGTACCGGGTGTCTCGCGACGTCTGCGTGATCTGAATTTTAATTCTGTCAGAATTTTTTAAACTTTTTTTAACGATTAAATCTCCTTGCAAGATTAGGGGAATAATAAATAAATGTATCAATAAAAAATTCGTCTTTGACAAATGATTGTATCTTACGAATTAAGATTAAATCTTTATTTCGCAGCAATGGAAATAATAAATTTTAATCTACTTAACAAATCATAGAGTTTTTGATATTTTATTCTCGAAGTAAAAAGAAACATTTTCGAAGTATTTAATTAAGAGACGAATTTATTCACTCGTACTTCAATCTGAACTGTCACAGCAGCAGTAGCAGCATTCGGCCACTCGGTTAATGGCACGTGGAGTCCTTTAATCGATAGAAAGGAGCGCGTGTCAGTTAGGTACTCGCACCCTATGATAACGCGACGTATTTCACGAACGTACCAACGCTTGATGTATAATAAAAAAAGATGAAGAAGATAAAAGAAAACGGAAGAATACGAAAATAAAGGATAAAAGAAACTGAGGAAGATGGAGATGAAAGAAAGACTATTCAGAACAAGATGGAGGAAGTACAGAAGAGAGAACGACAATTGAAAGATACGCAGCTGAAGTAGAAAGAGGAGAAAACTGGAGAAGAGAAGCAGATCGGCAAGAGAAGACGAAGAGAAAAGGAAAAGAAATGATGACGGGGTAGATGCAGAAGGCAAGATGAAACAAGAAAAGGAGGATAGTGCGGATGACGAAGAAGGAAGTAGGAGTAAGGCGGTGTATGAAAGAACAGACTACGATCGACAGACAGAGGAGAATAAAGAAGTGACTGGGAAGAGAGGAAGAAAGGATGACGGATTGGTAAAAGGAAGAAGTAAAGGCTGTAGCAGGAACGTGGAAGAAAGAGAAAAAAAGGACAAAAGAAATTAACGGGGTTGATGCAAAAGATAGAAGGATGAAAATATGATACACCACGTCGAGTCATCAAGAACAACAAGCAAACATGTGCTCGTTCCATTCATAAAGAAAAAGATGATATCGTGTTGAAGAGAGAAAGATAGACAAAAAAAAAGCAATATAGATAGACCGATAGAATAGATACAGAAAACAGAGGGAGAGAATCATCAGCGATAGAAAATAAAAGAAGTAAAGAAAGGAATTAGCCGTAGATGTTCATGTATGTATGTGAAAAGGTAATGCAGGAAGAAGACAATGAACGGTATCTAGAAAGAAAGGTGGAGAGGTACGTAGATGCAGAAGAACAGATAGAACGGCAAGGTGGAAGCGGCGTGGTGCAGCAAGCGAAGAGCGGGGTAGGAAGAGGTGCTTGAGGAGAAAGAGGAGAAGGAGGAGGAGGAAGAGCAGGAGAAGGAGGAGGAGGAGGAGGAGGAGGAACACACTTCGCGGGCGCGAAAGGTAAAGATTCCCTGAAACCTGTGGCATTTCGCGAGACGGTCTACCCTCTCGTCTCCCGCGACGCTGTGGGATCGATAGCGTGTCAGACGAAGAGAAGCAAGCGGCTACGGCGGCGGCGGCGGCGGCGGCAGCGGCGGCGTC
>NW_011627209.1:89023-127183 GCF_000204515.1 Acromyrmex echinatior
TATACCACGTTTGCCACGGTGGTCGTGGCCAATGGGCGTAGCTGCAGCTCCACGTCGGTTGCGCGAGTTCTGGAGGCACTCCGGGTGAGACGAAGAGGGGGACACTCGCAGACACCGCAGGTGCAGCCAGTTGGCTGGCGAACTCGAGGCGAGCGTGCTCGCGTCATCGTCGTGTTCGCTCCGCCGCTGCCGTGACGTGACGTATCGCGCCGTACGCCGGCATCACCCGGTCCCCCCTTGAGACAGACAGAACGAGAGAGAGAGAGAGCGAGAAAAAGAAAGAAAGAAAGAAAGCGTCATTGGTCAGCGACTCACGCGCCGATCCAGAAGTCGCTAGGACAAACACCCGGGATCACTCCGGGAGCGTACGAAACAAACGACGCCGTTCTCTCATCTTCGAGATCGATTTGCCGGCACGATTTGTCGACGAAACGGGAGGATCTATCGCGAAGTCGAAACTATAATATATCCAAACAAAAAAAAAGACAGATCATTTGACGTACAGACAAAGTTCTGAGAGAGTTCTTTCATGCTGAAACTATTCTGAACAAAGAAGCAACCTTTTGTAAAGGGCGCTGGACCCGGAGATCGGTCATCGCGTGATTACATTCAAGACATGATATTTAGAATGGGCGGCATCATGATCGTGTGTAAAATACACGAGGTACCTATGGCAAGATTGTGAGCGGATGAGTGTTTATGTCTGGTGCTCCGGAAGAGACGAAAAAAGAGATCAAACGAAAGAGCAAGTGGAATCGGATCGCAATGACGACGACAGGGTGTTCTCAAGACGACAGCTGAGAGAACGCGCGCGCCATTCGAGGTTGACAACCCTGTTTTTGTAGACGACAGGACGAAATCGCACGAGTTTATACGGTTCGCACGGAGTGCGACCAGCCACGCTGTGAGGGGGTGTAAGGACAGCGCGCGGAACAAATACGAGCGGGAAATTTTGCAGTGAGTGACGAGAGGAAGCAAGTTTAAGTAAACGCTGGCATTATTGGCATCGGGGGGGAAAGTGTGAGAAGTGCGATTTAACGGCCGTTGGGATAACAACGCAGTAAAAGTGGGTGCACTGGGGCCCTCGGGACCGTTCGGCCGATACGGGCCCGTCGAAGGTGGGCCTGGTGGTGGTCCCGGGCCCGGCGAGGGAGTGGGGGCAGGGGTGGCCGCGGTCGCGGCCTGCCCGTCACCCAGGCTTGTAACATAGGTAAGAAACATGCGAACGTCCTTTACCTAGTAGTCGTTAAACTATCGGGCCCCGCAAATGGTCCTCATCGCGACGTCATTTACATAGAACGCGCGTGTTGCTCTGACAGGAGATTAAAATCGGAATTCGATTTGAAAGTCAGTTATTCGCGAGTAAGTGACGCACTATTACTGATAAATTATCGCGTGGGAATGCTGCTGCTCTGAAAAATTTTGGACATACAATTGCCCGTCGTGATTATGTACCGACGGAATGTTTCAAATGCTCTGATTTTCTGTTGTAAAAAAAAATAGATAGTTGTTGATTTTAGGATCTACGAAAACATATTCTAGAAATGTCAATTAAAATATTTATTATATAATTAAAATTAATCACGAGAGTTTCCGGTACATGGCAGTTGGAAACTCGTGCGACGGTGTGTTCTCTCGTTGAATATTTTAAATGAACGTTTGGCGTATATTTATATATCCTTTAAATCTGCTATAATTCTATATGAGAGACCGTGTTAAGCGCTCTAAAAATAATGAGTAAACCATATAAAACGTGAGTGAAATTCATTTTTGAAATTTTGTTCGCATTTCCGATAGTTATTTTATGCAGGCGTGCCGTGCAACCTTTTTATTCGAATAGAGCGCATCTTGCGTAAAATAGGATGGATTCTGAAGTAACGTATCCCCTATAGCGTAACGTCGGACCAATGTCATGCCTAATGCACCAGAGAACCGTGCAAGATACGCGCGACGCGTGAGACGGGATCAACCTTGTTGACGCCAAAGTATCTTTGGAACGCGTAACATCTGGGTTGACAATTGAGTCTCCAAGATTTTTCCTTTAAAAAAAAAAGAAATCAACAATAATTAAGAGTGACATATCGTTTCTTATCATTATGTTTCATTAATTTAATCCTCTATACATTTGCTTATATTTTTCATGATGTTTCTGTGTACTTTACTTTATCATAGGCACAACTTAAAACTCGCATTACATTTGGATGTTAATATTTTAAAATTTATAAGTTGCAAATATTTTTTTATTTGATTCAACAAGAAGTTCGACTGTATTTTTTTAGAATCACAGTGCTCTATTAGTATAGTTTAAGACTAGTTTTTTTGCGCAAATTATCGATTTCTTCACGAGAGTTCTTGGTAAGGCGCGTTACTCCAAAGTACCTGTTGCTGTATGCGAAACTTTTGCGGACGATTTTTCCGCTTATTTTCGCGCGTTGCCACGTTCGCGAGAACGCCGTGCCATTTCGATCAATCTCGCGAAGGGCGTGAATCTCTCTCTCTCTCTCTCTCTCTCTCTCTCTCTCTTTCTCTGCAAAAGAAACGTCACGCGTGAGAAGCTGCACGCACGAATAGATCACGAGTCAATGAACCATGCTGCGATCGAAGGAGCGACGCACTTTTTTTCCACTCACTACGTCGCAATTGCGCGGGTCGAAATGACGTGGGGAAGTGTCTTTACACACTGACGCCGCGATAGACTTGGCCGAAGTTATTCGTAAGGTATAGGGGGAGGCTGAAAACTTTTTAAGGTATGTTAATGTATTTAAATCCTGCCTTGGCGAGGTCTGTCACATGTGCAAGCGAGCATAATTTTGTGACATGCAAAGTTTTATTTATATTTTTAAATAGCCGCTTGGATTACTCGGATAATCTAGTAGTAAAAGTAAGTGTGATCAGACATAATTAGTTCAAAGCTGTTACAGGAAAGATGAAAAATGAGTTTGATTAATTATTTTTCGTAACAAATTTTAACAATCACACGTTATTCATAGTTACAATTTGAAATATAAGAATATTTCGATATTGATAGACGATATTGAGTATAATTATATAAAATATTTGATTATTCTTTCTTCTGTAATTAACAGAAGAAAGTAATTCTACAAAAAATTGATATTTTCTTCAGTATTATTTATTTTTTTGTATATCTTAAAATAATATATGAAACACAAATACATACAATCATAGGCAAAATGCTGACAGAAATTGCATTTATCTGTCAATAAATTTAAAAATATAAAGTTTGAATTTATGAATCTTCTATATGTATTGTAAATAAAATTTACATGATTTTCTTATATATTTTCAGAATTCTTTTCAAAGTATTTTATTTTTTCATAAGACAAATTCTTCACAATGCACAAATTCTTAATACTATTACTTATTTTATTTGAATTAATTCATTATTTAAAAAAGGCAAAAAATACAGATTACTCAGTTTACAATCATCGAGAATATGTCTCTTATCATGAATCACAAAAAATTGCATGATTTTGAAATTAGCCTCATGTAATTAAACACAATTAACGAGATAACTTTTAAAGTCCTATCTTCTTGAGATTTTTTAAGTGTTCCATTTCTCTTTTTTTTCTTTTTTTTCCACCGGTTTCTCTCCGATTCACCGAAGTCGGCGAATCGATTCGCCGTCGGCGTGGCTCTCGGAAAATAGTAATTTTCATTGCGATGGTAGTTTGCCGAGTCTAGGTGTACCTGACGTAGGCGATCTTAGACTGATTAAGGTAATTCGCTGAAATTCGTTCTCTTGCTTCATCCCCTCCGCGTCGTCAACTGCAAAGTCCGGGGGTGAAACGCGCATGTCAAAATGTACGAGAGTGGGGTTGCTCCTGTATATATATATATATATATATATATATATATATACACACACACGTATTTCTATATTTTTTTATTTAATATATACTATGTATATGTCTGCTTGCATATGTTATATATAGAAATAAATATAGGTTTACACAAGCAAGTGTCGAACGTAATTACATTGAAAATTATATTCGCGGATTTCTGGCTGTGCTTTAGTGTTAGTTTCGGATCTGATAAAACAGTTAAAAATTATACTGTCGACCAAAGTCGGAAGATTTGATTTATGTTTATGTCAGAGCGCACCAGAGATTTTATCTTTAAGTGCACGTGAGAGAATTACATAGACATAAATAGAACTGGGAATTCCTCTACGAATTAAAAATCCTTTTGTTATCCTTTTCATTATTTAATTAACATTAGATCATATTGTTTAATATTGAGTTTCATTATTTCATATTTTATATTCATAAATGATATAAACTGTCTTTTTTTAGTAAAATTTTTTAAATGTTTTTCTGATGTAAGATAGCTGTTTATATTATATTAAAGATTTCAATTTTCTTTCATCATTATTCTTATTGTTATTCTCTCGGCATTGCTGTAGCATTTATGATAAAGACATTTTGATAAAGTCTCGTCTGACGGAACAAAACAAGATTCGGCATGACATGAGCAATGACGTTCAGCCGGAAAAAATCGGATTAAGCAATCCGATGTTGCTGGATCAACAGGATTTTCGCCTCACGTCCCGCTAATCCTAATCTGGTTTATGCGATTCAACTAGCTAGGTCTTTCTACGGTTTCCTGTCTCTCACTTTTTCCTACTGAAATTATACACAAAAGTTTTAAATCGTGAGTGATTAGTTTTCTCTAACTGAGATAGGCGACCGCATAAATATCCGACATTTTGTTACTTAGATGACAGGAGGAATAAATATTTTGATAAAACTGAAAAAACTTTTATATTCGAAGTAATGTAAGAATGAAAAAAGAATTTTATGTTTACTATTAGTGTTTTAAAATTTTTTGTTATCAACTCGCATATTTCCGTGAAATTTAAAACATTTCATATCAAAGGAAAATTATTGAGGATTATTTTAAATATTTTCTAATGCCTGTATCGAGGATAACATCGTTTGAGCAATTTATTTTAATCGACATTGATACGTGAACACCCTATGTATCTGTCTTATATTCCTTAAGACCGTTATTCAAGCATTTAAGTCGTTACGCGATAATATCGGAATTCTACGTGATATTTATACGCGAGATTAGTTCCTAAACGTGTTACCTTAATTTATATTATTGATTTCACGATTAGATAATTTATTGCTTGAACGTACAGCCGTAATTTCTTTTTGTAAAAATAGTCTTAAATAGTTACAATCATCATAATGAATTAAAAAATCAACTCTAACTTTATGTTAGATATAAGTCACTAATTTGGAAACGTATTTTAACTTTAATCGCTATATTAGAATTTCATATAATCGTTATGCAATTGATGATTGTCAAATTCACTACCTCGATTTTCTCCGTCATATATGTCCACTGATAATATAATGTTTAAAATTTCATATTTATATTGATTATATACATATATAATATTAGGTGTTGGAATTAATTCGTAGCGTTTTACAAGTGATGGGAAGTACTTTCATTAATGTATTTTTTAATGCTCATGTGAAATAAATAACATTCTTTCATTAAAAAACGCTACGAATTAATTCCAACACCTAATATATAACGAATGAAATGAATTAATTTATAAAAAGTATAAAGAATATCATAAAGTATATAATATTATAAAGTATAAAGAATATTATAAAGTATATAAAGTATACATATATAAGAATACGCAGTAAAGTTATTTCTGTAAATAATGTTAACCAAGATATTAATAGTTTTTATTTTGTGTAGCTCGTGTTTTGTGCTCTTTACTAAAATTCGTAATTGATATGGATTTTTGATATGGAATAATTTGAAAAGAAGATATTTCAAAAGCAATAATGATGAAATCATTTGTCAGTAAATATATGAATGATTTGGAACTTTTTTTGTAAATGTTAAGATTTATGCTATCGGGTGATTTGGTTTTATTGTATTAAGTTAAGTAGCTTGGACTAGCAGCGGGGCGCATGCTAGTCGATTACGTGGAATAGTTTACGATTTTGAAGTTAACTTGCGAACGTTCACGGACGTCGATGCCGTTCTACTACCCTCGCCTTTCTCGCCCTTCCACGAGAGGGATGAGATGCGCAAGGTCAGATCTTAAGGGTGGGAGGAGAGTTGCTAGGTTGACAACCCTGCCAGCCAGGCAGAGGGACTCCGCCCATTGGCGGAAACCGCGGAAAAAAAGGAAGAGGAGGGTGAATTCCGTGGGTCTCAATGATGGCGATAAAAACGGCGAGAGGGCGAACGGAGGGAAGAAAAGGAAAAGGAATAATGGCAGAGCGAAGGAAGAAAAAAGAGAAAAAATTTAGAGAGAGAGAGAGAGAGAGAGAGAGAGAGAGAGAGAGAGAGAGAGAGAGAGCAAAGGGAGAGAGAGAGCAAAGGGCGAAAGAGCAGCCTCGTTCGCGAATGTTAATTAACGATGAATTATAATTATTCGCTGTAGGGCCCGATCGCGAAAGACGCGCGAAAAAGCGACCGCAAAATTAGTCAGATGAAAGATTGCGCAACTATAAATGCCGAAGCGCAATCGTAAAATTCATCGATGCAATAATCCGCAGCTTTTTGTTTAAGTGCCGCGAGATTTATGGTCGCTGTATCCCGTCGCGCGATGCTCGAAATTTTTCCTTTTTCCCCTCCCACATCTTCTTACGAATTAAAGAGAACGTCATTAGCTAGGCAATTGTAACGTAGTCCGAATGGTGGAATTTCAGCTAACCATTTGTAACGCAAACATTTTAACTGCGATATTTTACATTGTTCAAATTTCTGTGCTTAAATTACTGAGAGATGCCTGGTAGTAATTGAAATCTCAGTTAGCGTTCGATAATTTTTGATATATTTAATCGTTACTGTTATATTAGCAATGAATTATATATATATATATATACAGAATTGTGCAACAGAAAATTTGCGTTCTCGCTTGATGAATTTAAAGACTTGTTTAGCGAAATTCTTGTTTATTGAATTTTTTTATTGATGGCCATTGTTGATTATTTAATTTTCAATTATTGTCAATTTATCAGTAATTAAACTCAAAATATATTTTACGAGCTTAATATTTAAATCAAATATATTTATAAAGTGAGATTATGTCTTGTAAAAATCAACATTAATTTAATTTAATTTTCTCATTTATCTTTCATTTTTAAACAACAAATATAACATATGTCGATTTACATATAAGAATAATATTGTTTTTAGAAAGATCTAAATTTAGGATATAAAAATTAGACTCATATTGCAATAGCGAATATTGCTATTTACGTGATAATTGTACTTGTGATAATCTAGATTCAAAAATTTATGGTTACGTTTAGCAATGTTTACTAGATTAAGAAACGATTTAAATATTCTGTTGTTTGCAAGTAGTTGTAGTTTTACAAACAACGGAATATTTAAATTATTATCGCACAAACATCTGCAATTTTCAAACCTATCTTTTTCTTTGTTAAAAAATTGCATATTTCCTTTGTGTTCAAAAATTACATATTTGATTTACATTCTGATTGCGAATAAAAAACATAATTGCATTTAATTCTCGGTAGCGTCAAAAAGAGAGAAAAATAATGTAACACTTAGGATTAATGTAATTTGCAAAGAGTGCGCGATATGCTGTCAAGATTTCTTTAAGGAATCCCCGCTTCAGATTCATTACAAAATTCGCGAAGCTTGAAACGAACACGCGATTTTCATTATCAATCTTATCAGCTGGTAAAAACAAGATTTTTTTTCACAGATCGGATTAGTTGCTGCTCTACGTGATTAGTACGGCGATTATGTCGCATTGTTGTATTTTTACACCAGTCCAGTTGTGTCAACCAGATCGTACGGTGATTTAACCGTCGAATATACAAAAAAGCCCAGCACAATGCACGCCTCGTTATGCACGCGCGCTCTTACAATGAAAGCGCTTAATCTTCTTTCTAAATAAAACGCGCGCCACGCTCGAAAGGCTTCCAAACATTTCGATCGATGCTGCCAATGCGATTAATAAGCCATTTTTCTTCCCTTTTTT
Source organism: Acromyrmex echinatior (assembly GCF_000204515.1). The sequence goes on from NW_011627209.1 coordinate 97,032, forward strand.
TTTTTTAATAACAAATCATCGCCACGCGCGCTTACTTTGCGTATCTGCATGTGATTTTAATTCGACTCATTGCAGATAATTTTGCGCATAATTCCGATCGAGTTTCCATTGTGATAATTATTCGACGGGCGTTTCGAACAAGCTGGAAATTTGTATTTATAAATAAATACGTGTGTCGCGAAAGAAGTATTTAATATTGCGATCACTAACAATATTTCATTCTTTCAACGCTAGATTACAGCAGCACTGTATTATTTGAAATGGAAAGGAAAGAGAATATTCTCGAGTATAAATTGAAACGCTCGGCGATTTGAATCTCGACGATGCATCCGCGATTACATTAAATCGCGTAAAGCCGGCGTTGCGTTACGCGGAATGCGTAGCGCATATTTACAGCGAAATGTTCAGCATTGCGTGCAGAACCAATATTAATTTAAGCTTTGCCCGGAACCAATGACATAACGTTTGTGTCCGCTACGCGCATGCATTAATAACCGTGCGTTAATATTTCATCAAATTTCAATTGAAATTTTCGAATTGGATGTATCAGATCGAGTCGTTTGACGGAGCGCAAAAAGATTTGCGCGTTTCATCCATGAAAGGATGAGGGGGGGAAAAAAAGAGAAAAAAAAGGTGTAGGTAGTTTAAAAGAGGGCGATATTGAACGAGCTTGTACGACGGGGCTGAACGTCATGTCGTAAGATCTCGAGGCCGAAGTGGCGGAGATGCGTAATATGTTCTCTTTTAATTTCAACAGGGAGACGCGGTCTGGCGATGCTCCTGTCATGTGCAGGATGCGAGAAACCGATAATGGATCAGCGTGCATGGCACGTCGAGTGCGTGCGCTGTTTCGACTGCAGAGCCGCGTTGCAGGACAAGTGCTTCTCCAGGGAGGCGAAGCTCTTCTGCAGAAACGACTTCTTCAGGTACGTACGTATGCTGTGTGCGGGTGCGTGTGCGTGTGCGTGTGCGTGTGCGTGTGCTTCCAATTCTTATATGAAAAGATCCTGCTGACTCCTATTGGCCTCGCTAATACATAGAATTATAGTTATCTTTAGAAAGAGTAAAAATTCGTAATAATAATCGGAATTATCAAATTAAATACATTGATCAAATTTTTTAATAAAATCATTTATTCATATATCGCTCTATTACTTCACTTAAAATTAAGTTTCCCATAAAAGGGGAAAATTATTTTTCAATTTAACCAAAAATTATTGATATCAATCAAATAGTATCGGCAAGAAGAATATCTATATTCTTAGTATGATCAAATGTTAGTTAGTTTTGTCATTTTTGTTTTCATAATCCTTAAAAAATATCTTTTTAATTATGATAATTATGAGGACTTTTAAAACCATCTCTTTTGAATTGTGATGAATTTTTTTTATGAAATTAAGTTAGTTCACTTTTGATGATGGATAGGGAATAATGTTTGCTTAATTCATTCATGATATAACTTGAAAATTACGTTTTTAAAAAATTTATTTCACTTTTAAAGTAAAATAGCGACATGATAAAGTATACTTAATGTAGATAAATGAAAATTGTTAACATTGCGAAAAAAAAATTAATGGATGTTTAATAGAATTATCTATTTAAAGAACATCTTTTAAATTTGCAAAACGCCGACACTTCTTGTAAGATAATCTAAATAAATGATATTTATTAGGAATTAATTAATCATTACCGCATAAATAGAGAATTATTATTATTGAGGAACTATTAATACCCCACATATAATTAGAACTCACGTTCACAATCTGCATCATACATATACATCGATGAATATAGATTCGTTGATATAGAACGAATATAAATCGACTATACGCGACTATCTTTTCACTATGCCACTGCTACGATCAGAAATATATCTTAAAAACGCCAATTTATTTGTAGCTCAATAATCAATGCATAGCATACATGATATATAAATATTTATGATACAATGATAAAAATTTCAAATTTCCCTGCGTCTTTTTTTGTTGTCTCTCTCGAATCATGAAAGTTCGCGTTATTGAGCGGTGAATACCTTCGACACCTTTTCCGATGATTTAGTTGTCTTTCCGTTTATGATCTATCGACGATGATCACACGAGAAAGATCAGTGTTTTTGCGTGATTGAACAACGGATCGGCGATTTGAGAAAAAGGGATCTCTCGCAAAGTATTAGACCTTGGCATTTTTTCGTCGAACAACGCGGGCGCCGTTTCGCTCGGCCTGATCTTAATCCAGAATTACTAAGGCTAGGAATGACAAATCTCAGATACTATAAACATAGTATTATTTTCATAATTGTTTTGTTATTATAATAAAAAAAATTGTTTTAATAACTTTTGAATCATAGCAACTTTATTGATATAATTTAGTTCGAGGACCAAACTTAATTTAAAATATTCTAAAAATTTTACATTGATTTCAGTTCTTAAATTAGTTAGATTTTAATAAACATCATCTTAACGCCAGATTAAGAATAGACTTTATTTTTGTTCGACGATCCACAAATAGTGCTGTTGTGTATAAGTAAGCATCGGAAACTTGTAAACTTGCTGCATGACGCGTGTTTTAGTTTTTGCGTATCTCAAAAAAACATGAGTGCCCGTCAACGAGTCTCCGGTGAATTTTACATGCGACACGATTCGACGAAAACGCGAGCACGAGGGAATTTTCGAAATGCGGATTACCAGCAGCTTGCTTTAAGTTAGAAGTCGAATCACATTCGAGAGGTTCTTAAGCTTCTCTCGTGTTGTCGGAAGTTCACCGGAAGGAAAAGTAGTTCAACCTAGTGATTTGAATTAATGATCGTCGCGCATAGAAGCGATTTAAACGGCTCGGCAGCATAGTGATTAATTCAGACACCCGTAGAGCAAATTGCTTTCAACGTCGTTTTCGGCAGTTACTTCATTCCTGCGCCTATCTCGCGCTGTAAAATTAGCGAAGGAATAATAACTCGGTACATCGTTGCAAGCAATTCCGTAATACGTGAATATTTCTTTCAAAAATTCTTTCTTTCGTACATTTCTAATTTTGTATAAATTGATAAAATAAATAACACATTCGTAACGCTCATCGTAACATCGTCAGGAATTATCACTATTCTTTATTACGTGTATTTCATATTTGATTGTAAATTATTATCAATGTCATTATTAATAGGATCATTAATGTTGTCGTTATTAACACCATAATTTGTCTTTAAGGCTCAATTTAAACTTTAATTTAAACCGATTAAAACAACGCTACGCAAATTATCTTGCGGTAGATTGTAGCAAAATATAATTATAGTTTTCTCAGGCGCTTATAACTCTAAAAAAAATCGACATCGCTGCAACCGGTCTTCATTATTCGCGACGCCACGCCGCCATAGATCTGTCGCATTCTACGGTCCTTGCCGTTCCACGTGGGTGGCGAACTATGATATCACTGTATCGATTAGTCAAGGCGAAAAATGGCGAGTTCGCCGCACCGCGCTGTGGCGAATTCAATTTCGCGGCGGCAGTTTTCTGCGGTAGCCAAGCCGCGCAGATCGTTTGCAAACAAAATCGCCTCGTTCCTGGACACGGTCCCCGCGGAGAGGAAGAGGTACTCGCTTCTTTCGTGACTTCTGGAAGTGATGAACGATCCTCTTTGTGACCGGCGGGAATCGCGCCGTAACATGGTATGGTCCGGGGGTTGGTGGAAGAGGAGTGCCTCTGATACGTATGTACAACGAGCGTACGAATGTATAACGAACGTGTTGTATACTTTACGAGGCAGCTACTTTGCATCTTTCGACCCGATGAAAAATTCATCAGCCAATCGACGCGATAGAAAAAAAAGCGTCGCGATTCCTGCGTCTTTCCGCTCGTCAACGCGCGATCGCGATGGAAACTGCGCGATTTGTTAAATTAGAATCGGATAATCGAGTAATAAATTAATTAAACGCGAATTAAACGTTATTAAACTGTGCAATATAATGCAGAAACTAATGTAATATGATGTAGAGCATCGTTAAACCGATGCGATGGTTACACAATATTCAACTATAAAGACAATTTTGACTAACCTTCGATTAACTCAATCGACGATTAATTACTAAAATTCCTAACTCTGTATAATTCGTTGTTTCTAATCCAATCGTCTCTTTCATATATTAAACAACAAAAAATTAATTCTATTCATATTAATAATTATTATAAACACTGCTTGATAAATTAATCGAAATTTGGTCGAAATTACTTTAAAACAGAGGTAGATATTCATTTTAATACGCGGAAATGTCTAATTGAAATTTCAACAGGATCTTCTCCGTTCTTTTTGTCTGTTTCCTTATCTCCGCAATACATGAGATTCTAATTCGAATGGGATGATCAAATCACCGAGTCGGGCTTATTTAATGAACACCGTTGGGGTATAAGAGCGGAACGTCCACGGACGGTAACATCAACGGAAAAATATATTCGATCATCGGGCCGAGACCGCGTTCGGGGACTCCTACAACACCTCCGGGAGGTCCTCCTCCGGTGTAGCGAGCGGTTATACGTGCGGTTATGGTAACCGGTCTCTACGAGTCGCAGCAAGGTCCTTAAAGGTCGATAATGGCCCTCGACGGGCCCCTTCAAGCACGATCAAAAGGGCCGATGTCCCCGTTTCGACGCCGCGCCACGCCGCGCCGCGCGGAGGACCGGGCCATCGACCGCGGCGAAAATTATTGCCTTAAAATATGCTCCGCCATTCCCGAAATGCTGATGAAAACATTACCGGCAGGCTCCGCACTGTGTCATCCGTGTGCGACCGACAAACGATTCGTGATTCTGTACGAAGAGGAGACAGGCGAGTGTCGTTCGCTCGTTCACTCGCTGATCCTCTGGCGCGGACAGCTACCGAAAATTAATGAATGAATAATTCAATGGCCGACGACGGGTTGCGCAAGACGGCGCTGCTCTACGGACGTTATCGATTTCTACCTGTGGCACTCGGCAAGTCAGTCTTGACTATTTATGAAAGTTCTAAATTACGCTATTCGTATTAGATTTTCAGCCTCTTCCTCAGATTTCATAGATTTATCGCTGTGTCTCGTTAACGGTATTTCCCAGATTCTCGAATTATTTAGGATAAAGCTACAATTGCGATGTTTGATGTAAACTTTATTATAATTTCTTTGAGAAAGTAATATACTTTAATTTCTCTTTTTGTCTTGTTAATATCATTCTTTTTGATTGCTTAATTGGAAAAAACTTTTTACGACAATGTGAATGTCCTGACTATGTATTCACAAAGTTCAGACAACAATTTTTATGGCTTTTGAATTATTTTCGGTATTACTATCTCTTAATTTCCTCTTGATTAATGAATCCTTTAACGCGAAGAACTTTCTTATGTGTTAAAGTATAAATGAAATTATCCACACTTTCTCTCTTTTTTAATCACTTGTCTATCAAATGACGCGTTTCCCTATTTATATTAACTCTTGATGTAATCTATAATTGTTAATTATTAATCTGATTTAGATGAGATATTATCGCGAGCTCGATTGGTCTGCGACAAAAATAATCAAATAAATAGAGAGTCACGAACTTATCGCTGATAATTCATTGATTTGCCGACGGTTTACGGTATCATCACCGACGTGTTGCCGATGATTGCCTTGATCGTTATATGGATCGTTACGTGTGCTATAATGTTACGTTGTGCGCGACGTCGCGCTCGCAATTAACATTATTTTTCCGCTAACGAAGCAATGCGTGCTTGTCGATTGAATGAAAAGTACTCGCGGGTCCAGTTTGCCTCGGGGACATGAAGTTACTTTACGTAACGGCGACGACGGTAACCGACGGAAATATTACACAGGCGATATTAGTGTTTTACGAGGGTGCTAAATAACGTGATAGGATGTAACTTGAGGTACGACTTGCGAATCCTTTTTTTCTTCACGAAATCGCCGTGATTTCGCAATAGTTACGCGCAGTAAAGTGCAATGTATGCAAGTAGAACGAGATTGATGAAGAGCTCTTTTTTTTCTCTCGAATATTAAATATTTCGTGATAAATCAGAAACACAAAAAGCTTAATTCGCGAACTTGTATTAGTCGCCAATACTTAATTTATTAAGTAATTACGCTTTTCACTTTAACTTTTTTATTTATAAGAAATTTTGTTTTTGCATAAAGTAAGGTAATTTTACTTCGAGATGATTGATAAAAATTTTTAGGAATAAAATAATTTACGGATAAAAATCGAAGATCACAAATCCATTCTCTATCTCTCTTTTTCTTCATTCCTTTCATACTTTCTTTGCGAGATTATTCCTTTCCAAATTCTTTTGCTTTTGTTAATATTAAATTACGGTCGCGCGGATATCGATATTTTGTCGGATAATTGAAGGATCACCACATCTCTGGGGCTTTTCACGGCAAAGGGCGCCGACATGGCAGGCCCATTGTCCTTTTATTCGACTCTCGGCAGTCTTGGCTCCGCGTGAGTGGACCCATCGAAACTCGAACGTGGAAACATTATAAATGCGGCGTGACGCCCGCTACGAGTCGTAGGAGAAGTTTGTTGGGCGTGACGGGGCTGGCGCGGGTCGCAGGGTTGGCGAACGTCGGTGGGAAGAGGAAGGGAGGGAAGGTGCAGCTCTCTTCAGGGCCCCGTTTCCCTTCCAGGAAGGCCCAGCAATAGCATCGCGATGCGTATATATCGCTTATATGTGTTCGCCCGTGTACGTTTTTATCAACTACCGACTGTTGCATCACGCCGGGCCTTTTTATTCGCGATTAACAAGAATCGCTCTCTTGCTCATTTATAAACAGCTGAGAGAATGATTAATCACGCGTACGAATAAGATTGAGTTGTTCTCAGTATTGTCCTACTGAGAGAGTGCGTAATTTAAATAATTACACGGTAACAAGGTAAGACATTAGATTTTTTTTTTGCGGGGGTTACTAATGTAATACTAAATCCGATAATAGGCAACTAGTTAGAAAAGTTATAGCGGTTTTAGTAGCTGTAAAGCGTCTCACATTGGCGACAGCCTGGTCTGATGGTACTAATCGCATTTTTACGAGGTGCAGGAAAAAGTAGCGTAGGAAAGATTCTTGAGTCCAGTCGGAATATTCCGGTAACGAATTTTTAAATCAAAGTAATGTTTAAGTAATACTATATAATCGCATTGGGAGACAACAGGTTTTGACGATGCGACGAAACAAAGTCATGGTAAAGATAGAGAAAGAGAAAGATAGTAGAATCGAAGAGAGGAGAATACTGGAACGATTTGAATACATTTACTATGCTCCGATAACGAGCCGGTTGAAAAACGGTGGAATAATGATATATAATTGACAGGACTATAATAAAGCTAAATGCAATCCGTTACCGCGATTATATACCGAAGAGAGATGCGACGGTGGACGACACCGAGAAGAAAAAAAGGAGAAGAGGGGAAGAAAAGAAAAAGCGATTATAGGAAGGCGGGAAGGCACGAAAGAGGAATGGCCTAAATTCAGGGCGACCCTTTATCACCTCCGCCTCTTGAATTTTATGCGGAGGCTCTCGTTTCTTTCCTTTTTTTTTTTCACCGCGTTACGCGCCCCGTTAAAACGAGACACACGAGCCACATTTCGCTGTACTGCGACGTGGAGAGATTATGTATGAATGCGAGGCATTTTTATGCGTGCAAACAGACGAAAAATGCGAATTATGTCCGGTGAGAATTTTAGGGATGCTATTAGATGAGTGACGCTCCCGCGCGCGTTAATGTTTTATTTTTCGACTTTAATCTGCGTATAACTAAAGTAATTTGTTATATTCTTCCTATTATGTTTTAGTCCTCAGTAGGAATTAATTTTGCATTCATCTCTCTCTAACTCGTATTAATATTGAGCTAATCCAAAATATAAATAAATTCTTAATTTATTAATATTTATCAATATAATTTATTTCTGTAAGAAAGCGAAATATTTACATAATTTTATTTGAAATAAAAATTATCGAAATCATTTAATTTAGCTTTTTCGTCCTCTTTCGAAATTGTAACGCACAACTGCAAATGTATTCCTCTACAGCTTTTGCTACGGAGGAATTAAAGTTACTCTCCAAACTCGTCTGAACAACATTATCTTTCGAAGTAAGATAGCGTTCTGATTTGTAGAAACCAGATCTATACAGCAGGTAATTTTCCCTTTTTATTTTCCACCCTTTTTACTCAAATATGTGCGATCGCGTCCGCAATCGTCGATATCTCACGGATTAATATCCGCGCGATCGCCGGAGGAGATACGATCGCCCGATAAGCAAGTACGCGAGTTATCTCGCGGATTCAACCGGCGAAAATTTAACCGTAAGTTACGATCGCTTTAAGCAGAGGTGTCGGCGGCGGCTATCATTACCTTGAACTCTGTAGCCATGATTGCGGGAAACACTTCTCGAAGAGAAGAAGACGCCGCATCGCGGAAGAATGCTACGCGCTAATTGGATGCAGTTAATTAGAATCCGCTCGTGCCGCGAATAATCCCCGGCGTTGCGAGGATATAGACGCTAGATCGTTAGTAGAAATCGCTAGAGGCGGAAAACGGAGAAAGTATCGCGCTGATTTGTTGAACAATTTCAACACAGAAGCGTGAACTTTTTCAATATTTCAGAATTTTTTTCTTCTAAATTAGAATTATCAGAAAACGATAGTATATATAAAAATATTGGATACAACAAATGAAAAAAACAGTATTTCTTTCTCGCCTACTCTCCGATCATTGTTCACTTTGTTTTCTGAAAATTACGATTTACGTAATATCACAAATTACGTAATAATGAGCGGATTAAATGAGTGAATTAAGCGTAAGCATCTAAGATAATGAGCATAAATAGATAGTGAGATTTATTTGACCCCGGGATTAAATCCGTGTTAAGAAGGATTATGTTCTAAGTAAGTACAACGTAGCTGACAACTTAATATAATTGCAAGCGTACGACTTTGTCTTAAAGTTAGACTCAAGGCGACAACGCACGAGTTCGTAAAAGAAGTTTGATAAAGATTAATAAGATTCATACGTATCTAAATTACGTAATGTAAGAAGTACAGAGATCTTTGTGGAAAATCGCAGCGACGGTATATTAATACCGTTAAACGAAGAAAAAAAAGATTTAAAAGAACATATTGCAATAATAAATAATCGAAAGAAGAGGAGCGCTGCATGTACCAATTATAAATCGACCAATGATAAGAATTATGGGAAAAAGGGAGAAAGAAAGAAAGAAAAAGAAAAAGGGAGAAAGGAAGGATCTTACTTTACACGTGGAAGGGTTACTTGTCTGTTCCGCGTTGTCGAGCAAATTTATATCTCGCTGTCCCCCTCGGTGATCCCTCTTTCCCGCTGCTGTCGTACGTTAGCTAGCGAAGGTAGATTAAAGGGGTGACAGGGGGGGAAGAGAAAGGGAAAACGAGGAAAAAAAGAAAATGGAAGGAAGAAAAACGAGAAATATTATATCTTGAAATATCGGCGCCCGCGGCGCTGCACGGCGAAATGTCTCGCGTAATGTATGCACTGCCCGCGAACGCGCTTTTATTTCTCCGCGCTCTTGTATTTGCAGAAGATTATCCGCGTTGCATCATCGCGGCATGCGCTACGCACCGTTTATTTTCGGTTCCGTTCGGTTTCGTTGCGTTCGAATCGTCAGAGTTAAACCGACTTGACACAGTCTAGTCTTCGTACGGTTGTATCGTGCGAAAAAAAAGAGGAAGAATGAAAGAGAACTCGGAATTAGGAAGACGTGAAAGACATATTATTTATTTTTTGGATATTGAGATTTGCTAAGGATACCAAACAGTCTGGTTCATAAATGATGTGTCCTTCTCTGCTTAGTAAATATTGTAAAATTAAAATACTTGGAGATTTTACATTAGACCTTTGTAGTAGAGTATTTTCTATTTTGTTTCACACGGTGTAAAAGTTCCTTTTTAAATTAAGGATTAAAAGATTGTAAACTGATTACGAGAAAGAGTGAATGAGTATTTGCATATAATAATGAAAAGTATTATATTTCCATAGTATCTATATATCAAAAATATAATATATAATAATAAATATATTAATACAGAAATCGTTTTCATTCTTTCTCTCTGTCGGTATCGTATTAAACATGAAACAAAAAATAATCGATAATCACTGATCAAAAGCTCTCAGTTACAAGAACGAATTATATAATAAATGACATGGCATGATAATATTTATATTTAGTATATTACTTTGTTATCTAGCTCTACATAAAACGTCATTTTGATCAAGTAAATGAATTTATATATAAAAGAGTCTCTCCCTCTGAAATTAATATTTTATAAAATTATTGGTCAATTAAATGGTACTCTTTAATATTCGTTTTTAAAAGTCAAGTGCATCCGTTGTTACCTGCTGCGCCACGTTCATGATTCCGACCGAAATAATTCCCTGCGTTGCAAAAGAAGCGATTAACAAGAAGGGACCTTCTCGAGCATCCGTCTCAGGATCGTCCATAACGTGAGACGCGTACCGTTCGTCCGTCTGTCCGCGATATCACACGGATACGCGTACGTACCCTCTCTTTCTCTCCCTCTCCCCCCCCCCCCCCTCCGTAGCAAATCGCGCCCCGGGCCCACCCCCTTTCTTTTTTCCCATTCGGGCCCGCCTGTCCTATATTTCTTGCTCCGCGCCGGAATTCCAGACGCGGCTCTTTACGCTCTCCTTCTTAAAGAAGGATCCTCCCGATTTCCCCCCTTAGACCCGCTGCCACCCCCGAGTTTCGTTCCTCCCCTCGACACACACGCGTGGGACCACGTAAGCCTTTCTATTAATGATTTTTACGGCCTGTCTTCTGCTGGAACTCTCTTTTTTCTCCTTCTTCTCGACGAAGACGAAGACCTGTCTTCTTTTGAGAGAGAAAAGAAAGAAGGGAGACAAAGATTCAGTATATTATACAGCGAGATGCCCCCTCGGGGGGTGCAGCGCCATACGCAGTTGCACCTGCAGAAGTCCGCGCGGTCGCGACTAATTACTATGATCAATTAAATAATCTCTGTAATTAGACCGAGCTGTGGACGTAATGATGGTCGTCATTGTCCTCGTCCTCATCATTATCCTCGCCGTCGAAAGCACCACTGAGATCACCTCCGGCGCAGCTTCCGCGATGATAGTTTCGTTGTTCGGACCGTGAGCGTTAATTCGGACAGCTTGATGGATAGTTCGGCGAGAAAAAGCGCGCCGCGTCCGGCTGATTACAGGATGCTCTCGCCAAGCGGCGTCTCGCAATCACGCGATCCGACGTCCGAGTTGATCGATAAGAGGCACTCCCTCGGCTTCTGCCGTGGAAAACTGCCTGTTCTCGTTATCGGTCCGAACGGGATCGCTATCGACGGATCACGATCGATCGCGAGGTTAGTTTCTGAAAGAATTTGCCAATAAATTTACAGCGAGATGCGAATATAATAATAATTTATTATTTTGTAACGCATGATTTCTCTAATTAAAACAATTTTTTTCTAAGGCTCCTGAGTAGTCATCACAACCGTATTGAATCATGAACGTCAGAAGCGAGAAATGACACGTTAATTTTTATTACGTCAATAAAACAAAATGATGAGATTGCTTTAAAACATTTGTAAAAGTGGACGAAAACAATGCTTATCCCTCCTGACAGTCAGTAAATAATCGTAAAAAGTGATAAAAGGCACGTGTAAATGAAAATAAGCTACGCATGCACATTGAATAAAAGCACTTAATGTGCTTTTTATCACTTTTTACGATTATTTTCTGGTCGGAGGGGATAAGCATAGTTTTCGTTCATTTTTACAAATGTTTAAAAGCAATCTCATCATTTTGTTTCATCCGAATTGTCTTTATTTATAAATGCCACGTCACGATTCAATATGGCTATGGTGACTACTCAGGAGTCTTAAGCAGAAACTTTGCTTAAATAGGAATTTAGACAAGAGAAATAATATTTAAAACTGAATTTTGTGATTGTTTAAATTGTGATTGTTTCAATGATGTGAATCAACCCTGGATATATCGATATATTCGAATTTTCGATGGTATTGTTTCACATTTCCTAATTGTCACGGTCAGAACATCGACGCTAAAGTATTTAAAGTGCACTTAGCATTTCTAATTGAATGATAGCGTTTATATGTTGATGAATGACGTTCACTCGATATCGCGATGACTGATCCAAACGCAAATGCGGGTCGCGAAAAACATTCGCCGCGAAAAAATATTATGCAACACTGACGATAATTAGCGACTTTTTGCCACTATTTCCTGCAGAAGGATGTGGGTTGTAAGGCATTGCGCCGCAAAATAGATCGTAAGACATTAGCGTGCGCACCGATAACACACTTGCAGCTTTTTGTTTTACATTTTGTTATTGTTCACAGCTGCCTGACGTAATTTTTAAATAATAATTCTTTTCTTGCTTTATAAGAGAAAGAGAAAGAAGAAGGCATTTTTCTCTCTATGATTTTCTTTTGTCATTTATGATTAATATATTCTTTAGATTATAAATAAAAAGGCTTAAGGCGGTAATCAAAGCGACGCTTTCCCACATCTATTTGTATCATTTGTACATATGCGTTCTTACGAGAGGTAATCTCGATCAGCGTTCAATGCGTACTTTTACGAGAGATATCCATCTTGCCTACGAGAGGAGAGAGTTGGAGTGCTCGAGCACGATGGACGATGAAGTCCCGACGTAGGCAAGTCGCGGCGCAATACGCGAACACAATGTTGCTGCAGACACGTGCAGCAACCTTTGATATTCACCGGCCGTGCGCGAGCAACCGGGCTCCACCTAAACAAGAGAAAGAGAGCCGTATCTCTTTGAGATACACGGCGCATTTTCCGTGCTTGACTTTCTCTCTTTCTCCATCCCTCCGTCTCTTTCTCTCGCTCTTTCTTTTTCATTCTCATTCTTCCTTTTCGCGAAATGCACGTCAACCGCGGGACGTAAAATATTTCAGAGGCGGTTAAAGGCTGCGGTGGGAAACCTCACAGAACGCTCGCGGTATGCGAAGCGGATTGGAGAAAGAAGCTACGCGTTGCGTCAAGTTCTTGGGTGTGACGAGCACGATGAATAATTGCCGATTCATCAATGGCTTCACGCGTATTTGAGATCTATCCGTCTGTTAAATCGCGATAGTGTCGAATTACGGATTTGCGCGAGATGCGGCAATGCGATGATAAGTAATAAGAAATGAATCTCGAGAAAAACTCATCAGGATGGCAAACAAGTAAATAGTTATTACAATTCACAAAATGTTCTAATAATTCATTCGTTTAGCAACCGTAGTTTAGTTTGTTGTTAGCATCATATAGCGCATTCCCGCCTCTGTTAGCTGAAATATTTAATTTCCATTAAAAGCAAATTATTCGATACACTTTCAATATGTCACACACAAAATGTGATTTTCGCATCGTATATTAGAACTCGCTACGTATAATGGGTTATTAAGTTTTTACCTTTCTATTCATCCGTGTTACATTCCTTTTCTTACTCCATGCGAAATGAAAGTCTTCTTATGCTCGTTTCTATCAATGTAAATTAACTTTAATCTCGGTTCAACTTACTCTTCATCTTTTTCTAATTCTTAGAACTTGAAAAAATGAAGCATTAGTTGAACCGAGATTAAACTACATTGAAAGAAACGGACATTAAGTCTAAGTTTTTCATTTTTTGATGAACTTATAGTTTAGACTTAATTTTACTTAACCTAATGATAATATGTAAAATGTATGTTTTTTAATTATAATTACCAAACTGATAGTTTCATAGTGGCAATTTCAAAAGTTCTCTACACTACAAAACCATTCAGTGATTAACAATAGAAAAATATAATTTTTACATTACCATTAGATTAAGTCTAACCATCAGAAAATGAAAACCTGAGCCTTATTACAATAATTTAAATCATAATCATCGTGTACTGCGACTTTCGGACGAATTCGAAAATATTATGAACAATACGTTCGAGGATTAGAGGTACGTGGAACGCTTAGCAATTAACGGGGTAGTTCACAGAGCATTAATAATTCACGCGATTCATGAATTAGTTAATATCGATTAACGGCATACGCACGTAAATACGTAGTGTAAATGTAACATTGCCGTACGTTTGTGATGGTTTTCTCCTCTTTTTTTTTTTCTTCTTCGCTCGACGGCGCGGCGACGCGTCGCGAGACGTCCTGCACTTGCATTCCCGTCGGACGTCACGCGTCCACTTGGTAATAAAGCGCGGCGAATTGGGTCGCTTGATACGGCACCCGGCAGCAGTCAATAAAGGGAGATTCCACGGGATTTATTGTACGCTCAAACGTCGATGCACACTGCACCTAGACGCGCACTGTACGCGCCGCGACCGAGTCAGGTACACCGAGAACAATTAGGCTAACAATGACTCTTAAGCGGCGTCCGGGTCACGGCTTCCCGGCGTTGTGCCTCCTATTTCTACATGTTTTACGAGTAGTACGTACTTTTTATGGTCGATTGCGCGATAATAACATTGCTGAATGAGAAATTCAAGTTAAAAAAAAATTGCGATTAATACGTGTGCACTGTTTTACATTTCGTTCTCTTGTTTCCTTTTTTTTTTCCAGATACACTTTAACGTTTGTAAACTAGTGATTGTGTGAACAGTTAATAGTGTTGAAATTTCAGTAGCAATTGTGGAGTAGACATTAAATTAAATTAATAGACTATGAGTTTAAAATCAGAGTCATAAGTATTAAAAAAATGTATTTTTTACAGTTAAATAAACACATAACACATGCGATATCAAAAGTAAATTGCAGTAGTAATAAAGGTGAGCATATGAATAAAAAAATTAGAAGAGGATTTCGACATTTTTATATTCGCAAAATAATACTTTAACTCTTGCACTTTTCAATCTCAACGCCTTTGATTGATACTGTTAATGGCTGTTGATTACAAAGTATCGGAAGGCAGGTCGATAAGTATCGCCCTACCGAATTGCTAATAAGCGACCGATTTCGTGATCTCTCCGACGATCTGCCATCCGCGTTTAACTTGTTTATTGTTGGTGTAACGACGACGGGATGAGGAAGGGGGATCGATTGAGACGTCCGCTCCTCGGAACACGCCAGCCCTAAGGGCTCCAGCTAATTGCTATAATTAATTGCGTGATTGCTATAGTTAGATCGATCCGGATTGCCAGTTAGAAGAGTGTAGCTTCTGCTACTATAATGATACAGTCACAAAGATACCTATATTGGTTTGACGATTGTTCCGGCTCGATTGAGAAACGCGTCAACCGGAAAAGTTGCAAAATCTGACCAATTCTTCCTATCCTTTCTATTCTTTTTATTATTTCTTATCCTATAGTAATTCTATAATTTCAATATTTTTTATATATACAGTTATATTTTTAATAATTATATAATTTTATTAATTTTTATTTGGAATTTCACTAATTTTTATTTTACAGACATGAATAGACATAAATATTAATATTCTACAATTCAATATTTTTATAATTTTCAAAATTTATCTATGATTTCTTTATTAGTTTAATTTTGTTAATTAATATTTATAATTCTACAATATGTTCCCTCAGTTTATCATATAATTTTGCAATTTTTTTGAAAGACTATTTTTGACAATTATGACAGCACTAGTATGATTAGTTGTCAATGACGCAACGACGAAGTAGAAGAATGTTTAAGAGATCGATAAAGCGTCTGAAAAAAGCAAGGCGCTTAACGATTCGGCGAGGAGGAAAAAAAAAATCGGGTGGAGCGGCGGTGCGTTTTTACGACACGGTAGGGCCTCGGCTTTTTATGCCGGATCGGAACATTAAACCGCCATCTCTTTAAAAGCACTGTATTTCTTTCATCGACATTTGCGGTCCGACTGAGTTACAAACAGAACTTGTAACTTTCACATTCTATGAGTTCTCTACAGTCAACTCGGGCAATCGAAGGCGTTTATTGAGCGCGGCGTGCGCCAACTCTTCCTGCAGTCGTCAAATAATTTCGGTGTACAACACTTTGGAGTTTCTTGCAGAGTAAATTGCAGATTAAAAAAGATCGCGCCTCGTTATTTTCCGTGAGAGATCTGTTATCGAGCTGAGAAATATGATCCATGGCACCTTTGGGAAAAATCATCGACAGCCGCGTCGTACGTGTGATAATAACACGTTGCGTGACGATACTTGTGGTTTAATGATTAGGGGTTCGCGTTAACGCGCCACAACGAAATTACAACGTCACGGGATAGAGCATGTCTTCGCGAAAAAGAAAGAAAGTGCGAAAAATCGCAAAATCGGAGGACTTATGATTAACTTCCCTCAGTATCTTTTATGTTTAATACTAACCTTTCTTAACAATCTCGCTAGGCATCCTCGCTGAAACTTCGACAAGGTCTGATAAAAAATTGGAAAATTAAATAGGATTATCTGTAGTCTAGCTATAGTTTAGAAATACGGAAATTTTCCTCCCCCGCGGAAATTCCGCCGCGTGACGTAAACTCACAGCTGACACTGGACAAAGGATATTTTAGTCCCATGAATTTAATTTGTAATTCAATATAGAATCGTGTTAATATCACTTTTTATATTTAAATTTTAAGAGAATCAAGATACATTTTTTCTAATAGAGATTTATATCTCTTTATGGCGCAGGAATAAGCTCTTCGACACTTCGGACACCCACGCGCTCATTATCCGTCCTTTCATCAGTACACCAGCAATAAATCTGTATTATGCCCTTCTAGGCGATACGGCACCAAGTGCGGCGGTTGCCTCCAAGGGATAAACCCGCAGGACCTTGTGAGGAAAGCGAGGGACAAAGTTTTCCACCTGAATTGCTTCACCTGCCTGGTGTGTCGGAAGCAGATGAGCACGGGCGAGGAGCTCTACGTCTTGGACGACAACAAGTTCGTTTGCAAGCAAGACTACCTGTCGGGCAAACCGCTGCCGGACACGCATCACGTGCACGGTCATCACGGTGAGCCAAAACTACCCTCCCTTTCGTTATTATCTTCAGTCATCTATTATAATATAACAATATTATCTTGACACAATCATATTATCTCACTTATTTATACATGTTTAAATCCTGCGACAAAAAAAGCGATGAAACGAAGTTAATTTTTGCATAATAAATTCGCGTGTAATTCGTGCAGGAAATTAAATTGCAGCTACGCCAAATAATTCGATTCTTCTATTATCCATGGTGAAGTTAATAAATAATTCTACGATCGAAATAGCAAACAGAATCGAGAAAGTAAAGTTAGTCCACGAAGAGGAGGCACTTTGGAGTATCACAGTTTGTCTGTGTACACTGTCCGCTCCGTTTACAGATCGATTCGTCGTGGGATTTAAATTTAAACGATATCCTGAGAATCCACGTGATCTCAGTGTTTGTCTTATCTGTTACGAATCGATATCGTGACTAATCTCGCATTGTTTTTAATCGTTGATATTTGATAATATGATCGTGATATTTTAAAAATATTCAGCTTTTATGTATACGTATAAAGTTTCATACATTTAATTTATTTTTTTAAGTTGAATGTAAGGGAGACGAGGGCAAGTTGTTACAATTTTTTCCGTTTTCTAATGTATATATTTAAATTAATGAATACCTATAATATGCATTGCTTCAAGTATATCTTTATCTAGATAATCAATTTTTTTCTGATTTGTATCTATGTCTTTACTAATACTAAAATTAAGATTTTCTATCAGTAGGTAAATTGTAATAATTTATCTCACTGTGGAGCAAATTGTTACATTTACAATATCACTTGAAATATATATAAGCAAATTCAAGATTACAATAAAATCAAACACAAAATATTTTACAAGGAATATTTATTTTATAATATTAAAATTAAAAAAATATATTATAAAAATTTTTTTTAATTAGTTATTAAAGTTAACGTTGGAAAGTCATAAAATTAATATTACATTTGGTGCTTTTCACACAGACAGGTGGTCTTTAACTTTCTTTGCTGCTGTTGCATACGTTTTTACATTTGCAGATTCTCTGTTTGTTTTTTTTTTATTTGATTCCCAGCTGTCCTTGTTTCAGTTCACATATGTATGCGTCCTATGTTTGTGAAAATTGCATAAATTTATGTGAAAACACTAACTAACGTCATTATCTGTGTAATTTATACATATGAGAGTGAATGAACACAAATATGGCGCTGCTCAGCGCTGTTTTTAAACATGGAGACGAAGTTGGCAGTCTATTTATAGATCTGTGCGTCATTCTATAGAAAAAAAAAATTGTTTTCAATAGGGTAAGTTGTTGCACTGTAACAATCTGTCCCGATCCAAGATAACAATTTGCCCCAACCTTTCCATTTTCAATTTAAAAAAATACAGATCGAAAATCAGTATCATATATCGATTCAAACAAAATGTGTTATTATAATCAAATGTATATAAAAGAAATATACATATATCTGTAACTTATATATAAATAACACAAACGATTTATACAATTAAATATTTACTTTTAATAGTGAAAACCAAGAAAATATATGTAGCGTCTTCTAGAGTTGAAATACGGTGACTAAACTGAAGTTGTAGAGTATCGTAAGAATCACATATCTCATAAAAGAATCAAAATTCATAAAAATGTACATATTGCCATCTGTGTGTGTGTGTGTATGTGTGTGTGGTAACTAAAAAATTAATTGTAACAACTTATTCCATGTAACGACTTGTCCCGGTCTCCCCTACATGTTATACATACGTACTAACATAACGTTTTTTTATATCAGATATAGATATTATCGGGTATGGATATTTATTGATATCGATGTTTAACAAACCGAACGTAATATGAAATTTTCACTCTTCATCCGCGATCTGAATATTCGAATTTTAGTGTAGATTTTTATATTTTTCCGGACTGAATAAAAATTTAAAAAATTTTAAAAACTTCTTACTTGTGAAAATTTAACAATAAGTTTCCCATAACGGAAATCTTTTTCGAATTGTATTTTATTAATTTTTTATAGATTTAAATTTATTAATCAGAATACATAAAAAATCGACCACGCCTTTCAAGTCTAACATCGTCGGCGGAGGACTAATAATATCAAAAAGCATTAATTGATATTATAAAATCGTAAAAAGATAAGTTGAAGACTTAGATTCCGCGCACAATGGAGGAAATATTAAAGAAATAAAAATAAGTATTAACATTTTAACCTATCAGAAATTAGTTATACCGGAATACAATGTTTCTGATGTATTCATTCCTATTCCTGATATTTCCCACATAGTATTTATTCATAATAATCACATTATGATTACTCTGGAGATGTGAAAATTATCCGAAAGAAAAATTTTCTCTCTTAACAAAGTCTCTTTTTTTATTAATAAAATACAATCAATTTAAAAAAGCGAATATTTTAGAACCGTGTTAAAGACTGCATAATTAAAGTTTCGGTCTTCAGCGGCACGGCCTAAATACGTCGTGCGAGCTGTTACGCCGCGATTTCGACGTGGCACGTGGCTGTCAGCGGCACGCGGCGATCGATCGCGGCTCGAAAATTCGCGCGAAATCGCGTTTGGCACACGCTCGACTCGGTGTGCAAACAAAGTCAACGCACAATCGCCTTCCATTATATCGATCTCCGCACCGCTGTCACCGGAACGCGGCGCCGCTGTCCAAAGAGGGGTGTATTATCGCGACAGCTCTTCCTCATTCGACCCCCTGTCTTCTCTCGGGTCTCTCGTTCGATCTCGTGCGAGCGCGTTTTACGATCGCCTCCGTCGTTTCCGTTACCGCCGCCAATAAATAATTTTATCCGCCGCTCGCGAGAAAGAAAGGTCGTCATAAATTATCGCGCGGACCCGCCGCTTCGCCGACCCGAAGTCAAGAAGCAGCCCGTTCTGATCTTCGACGTTCTGTCGGAGTTTTATCGGAGAACCGGAAAGCCGATCTGCCGATGTTTCGATACCGATTGAAGCAGAAGGAATATCCGCGCGTTTTGCAGAATTACTTGGATAGGTTTCTCTAAAGCAAAATATGAAGAATTTCAGAGAGAATGGTTGCGTTCAACAGAAAAAGCAGCCTTGCATCTGTTATAAAGTTTTTTAATACGATTGATTTATACGTTTAGATCCAGTGAGGAATTATAAGAGCAAGAACCAATTATATTAAAGGATTTATAACAGTTGCAGAGCTACTTTGTTCTGTTGAACGCAGATCAATGATCAAAAGTCTCGACATATTTGTTATACACGGTACGTGTTAATATCATATAAATGCGAGGCATCGATATCCCTTTAAATTCGAGCATTTCTACAAAGACCGACGGGACCCATTTCTCGAGTGGCTCAGAATTTCGGGATTTATTTTTTCGAGCGACGAGGTCGAGGGGGTCACAGTTCAACGCGCACGCCGCCACGGATTTCACGGAGTCAGGATCAGCTTAAAAAAAAAAGGGTGGGACCGACGGGGCGAGAGGGGCGGAGAGGGCAGGTTTTTCACGGGAGTTTCTACCCCGAATGAGAGAGAGAGAGCGGCAAGCTGTGAAAACAGCGTGGCGCGTATGCCACCGTGAACCACCGGCTGAGAAAGGAGATAGAGAGAAATGAAAACGATGGCACGAGAGAGACGGCAAGACCAGGCTCGGTTTCACGAGGGCCCCACTCGTATATAAGCCGTGAAACGAAAACCGAAAGGTCGTTAGGCAGGGGGCGAACCTTTTGTCGTTCCGTTGCCGACGTTGCCGAAACCGCAAAACGCACCGACAACCCGTTTTCTTCTCTCTCTTTGCCCGGCCGCCTTTTTCTCCCAAGGATCTCGGAGACGGCCCGACGGACCCCGTTGTGTGTTCGCTCGCTGTACGTGAGACAATGTCGTGGGACAGCCGCTGAGCGCGGGAGAGCGCCGCGAAATGATTTACGCCTCAGCCGCGGCCGATTCGGCCCGCCGACTCGCTGTCGATGAGTTTCGCGTGAAGCATCATCGTCATCGCTGTCGACGTGTTGACATCACGAGGGATCCTGGAGCGCATACCTGCGGATGCAGGAACGAATACGTAAGCCGCGTCAAATGTCAACTCCGAGAAGCTGCCTTCGCGGAAGGATTCTGTGATTTTTTTCGGATCGGTTCCGACGTTTTACAGCCAGATTTCGCGGAAAAGGATTAGACAGCCAATAGGTAGAAATGAGAATACAGTAAAAATCGAAGCGAAAATAAAGTAACAAATAAATAAAAGTTATTTATATAAATAATAAAAGTAATGATATTGCTGAAAAATAACTGTAAAATAAAATGTTTTCTTAGCGTGATCTATGCAAATACATTTTTAAATAGATTTATATTTAGTCGAGTTGTATGCATTAGATTATTAGTATATAAATGTCTTTCGTATCTGTTTTACCATCTTTACGAACATCATCGATTATTTTTTTACCGCCGTCCTCAACTACTGATTATTGATAACTGGCGAGAACAATAGAGGCAGGTATGGAGCACTGCTCGAAATCTTCATCGCGTGGAGAACGAATTCGACGCGCAACTGGGGGCAGAATGTTGACGCGAGCCTTCAGGATGATTTCGGGCCGATGATTAAGCGACATGACCGTCTTGATGCCCGACACTTTTTCAACATTAATCTCTGCCATCCGCTCGGCCATTTGCCGGTTGTCGAATCCGCGGCCATCGTTCTCTCTCTCTCTCTCTCTCTCTCTCTCTCTCTCTCTCTCTTTCTCGGTGGCGAGAGACGAGAGCACGGTAATTATGCTCGTAGAGACGATTAATATCCGGAGACACCATTTTTTCGGCGGTTCCCGGTTCATAAAATATATTCCGTCGGGAGTATTTCGTGCGCAACGCCGCCATTAAATCTGGAAGGCAAAAGCCGACTTTCAAAGCGCTACTTGCCGCTCGCACGTACTTTACAATTGAGATAGCTGCAATTAAATTACGCCCGAAAAAATATATGTAATCGTTTGAATGCATTTCTTATAGTTTTCGAATACAGAGTATTAATTTATTGTGACGTTAAATATTATTATTACATTTTCTGTCGATAAAATGCAATTATTATCTCTTGATAAATCACAGAACAATTGCGTCAATATGCAAGTAATTCATTTTTAATCATAAATGTATGATATATAAATGTCAATATCGATCATAATATCGAAGGATAATCGATTCTTTTTTTTCATCTCAGATTTCTCATCGTCGGTGTGATCTTTCTTCTTAGCAAGCGACAATTTTAACAGAACATTAATTAAAAATTACTTAAATGAAATTACTTACTTGAATATTAATAATATCCATACCACGACAATTTGTAATTTATTCCTGCATGTTCGCTAAAAGTTCAACCGCTGATTTCGAACAATTTTGCAATTGCACAGAAGCGATAAAAAACAATTTTTCGATTAGCAAGTTAAATTTTTTTATCATCTTGCAAGAGTTTTTAATTGTTTTATATAGTATATGTAACTATATAAAAAAAATATATAATCAAAGACTTCATTATCATTAACAGGGTTGCAACTGAAAATCAGAGAAATCAGGGAAATGTCAAGGAAAAAATTGAAACTGGTCAGGAAAATTATGGAAAAATAATGGAATTTTTAACATGGAGGAATTTGTGACAACCCTGATGAAATCTGTTCGCGTTGCTTGCATTTTTTGCACTCAGTATCTTCGCTTTCTCTCTTCTCAACAAATATATTTTTGTCTCGTTTTAACTGCCAAATTTTTGAAAATTTTAAGCAACGTGAACAAACCTATCGTTCGAAGAATCTTGTTGATGTCAATTGAGGTATTACGCTTCTGTGCAAGCGAGCGAGCTGCGACGATACGCGAGTAGAAACTGTCGCAATCGTTATTTTCGAAATCGGCAGTTTGTTGGTCGATGTTATTAAAAAGGCCGGTGTCTCGCGTCGTTCACGAGCAGAACCGTCCAACCTGTCGGCAGGCGGAGACTCGCTGATGGGCCCCGGAACGGAAGAACAGGACGCGGACGGGGCCGTACGTGGTGCTCATCTCGGGACCCACAACATTGGCCCGGGTGGTCCTGGTGACCAGACCGTCGGCCACGGTGGCGAACTACCTCTCGGTAGCGATCCCTGCAAGCAGGAGGACTCCGAGGATCAAGGTAAGTCCTAACTTACTTCTTGAAGATAGGCAATAAGATACTTAAGCGGGAGCGACATGTTGCGTAATAAAGAGGTTTTCTCTCATGCAATTTTCTCTTGCAAAAAATATTATTTATGAGAATTATTTTGTGATGCACAAGTGTAAAAAATTAATCTTGTATTCAGTTAAATCGATTATTCTCATGAACCAGAAACCTTTTAGAGAAATACGATAAAGAAAGCCAAGATCGGTCAAAATTGGATATTTCAAAGAATACATTATATATTCTTGTATTAAATTCATTCATTTCAGATATGATTGCGAGCCGAAAAACTTTCAGTTTCAACACAATCATTCTGAAACGCTAATAATTCCCTCTAAATTAAAATAGAAAGAAGGAAAGTAAGAAACTTGTCGAGCTGGTTAAGACACTCTTCCTGGAAAGTTGAGAGATCTCAGGTTCGAATCCTGGCTGAGGTAATATTTTTCAATAAGTTTCTTACTTCCTTTCTTTCTATTCTAGGGGGGATTATTAGCGTTTCAGAATGATTGTGTTGAAACCGAAAATTTTTCGGCTCGCGCAATCATATCTGAAATAAATTAATTTAATATAAGAATACAATATAATATATTATTTGAAACATCCAACTTTGACCGATGTGGACTTTCTTTATCATATTTAATGTATTCACACATACGATCGTACTCAAAATTCCTAATGCTTTTAGAGAAAATTCTATTACTTTAATAAGTAAAATAAAATTCTATTAGTTTTTTAAAAAGAATAGATTCTTTTGATTAGCCGATAGGCGCTATAAATATTTCTTTGTGAATAGCTTGGAAAGTTCTCTTTAATCTCTTTAATCGTATTTATAAGCGATGTATGTAAGCGATAAAATATAAATATTGCAAAATGGAGATACATATTTTTACCATCTAGACAGTTTTACACAGCATTGAGTGCCTCTGAATAAAACAAGAAAACGTCTTTATTACGTCAAATGCAAAAGACGAAAGATAAATCTTGCAAAAAGAAAAGTAGTGAAGGATCGTAAACGAAAGTCAATATCGCGCAGCCAAGCGTAAAGGGCAAAGTGCATGCGTGAAATATCTAAGCTGTCATCTCGATTACAGTGATTAGACATTCCGTATGTATCACGTACACACGTGCACTTACATATTGCACTTGCAAACTGCAAGTAAACAAATTATAAGATCATATTCACACGCCGTAAGTTACTCGCGTAGTACGCGATCAAGAGCAATCGATTAGCAACTTGATCGGGCTACCCTCGAAACTACGCGTCACCATGTCACCCTTGGAGATTTTGCGAGTATGAATTCGTAGCATCGCGACGTCACAAATCGCTGAGGGCTTCGCCAGGAGTTGTCTCGCCAGGAGTCCATTATATCGCTCCTGCTCTTTTATCGCGTCACACAACAATCGGTCCTTTAGCCATCTACCAACTAGCTTCACCCTCGCACGAGTCTCATACAGCCACGCAATACAAGAGCCTCGTTGCCCCCGATCGGGGCGAAAGGGAGGGAACGGACGTCTTCACGAGGGGTGGCCCTCGTAGTGCGGTGTGACACTGTCCAAACATTTTCTTTGTCCCGCGGTTAAGACCTACCCGGTATACACGTATACGTATAATGTATAGATTACCGTGGAGAGCCAGGGACTTATGTACGTGTGTGTGTGTGTGTGCGTGTGCGTGTGCGTGTGCGTGTGCGTGTGCGTGTATGGTGGCACTATGAGATGTGCACGCGTATGTGCGGGGTACGGTTTTCAACGTGCGCGCGCGGCAGCAGCCACGATAATCCGATGGGGGTTTCGCATCGCTTCCGGGGGATTGGCTCCGATTGTTGTTACCTCGATCCGACCGATGAAGATACCGGGATACACGGGGTGTCCCAGACCTACCGCGTGGCCTCTCAGCTACGATTACCTCGACGAATCTACAGTCGATTATCCCTCCGCGCGCGTTTGTCGGGAAGGCATCGTCCGCGCTAAAGTCCTTGAAATATCCGTTGGCTTCCATTAATGTTGACAATATTTTTTAATTTAAATCAAATAGAAATTAAATGGATTATGAATTATGTGTTAGATAAAAGTTGTAAAAAAATGAATATCGTTGCATGTTGAAATTTGTTAAGATCTTTTAATATTAAAAACGCATACACATTAGTGAGACTGTTGTCTTTAATATTCGAGACACCCGTTAGTTGTGCGTGATAGGCTTCTGATCTTCTTGATCGACAATATGGTTTTTAAAAAATTTAACTTTAGCATTGCGGTACGAGAGATCGCAACTCGACGGGCGTCGCTTAGAAACTCCTGTAACGCAATGATGACTCGTGTCCCGAGGATGACGAGTCATTTCTGGGTTACCGACGAGTCACGCGTCAGCGGATACGCATAGTTCGGGATTAAGAAACTGACTATCTGTCGGCTCTATCGACGACTGAGTAATAATAAACGTAACACTGAAAATATTGTGTCAGCCTTATTTTTTTCAGAGATGCCGATACTTTTATAACTTGTCTCTATAAATCGTATGTGAATGACAGCCTCGTTTCTGTTAAAAATTGAGGGTTTGAGGATACAGAATTAAGGAATCATTATATTGATCTAAAAATAATGGTATCTTAATTTTTGAAATTTAGGTAATTTAGTAATTATCGGGCAATTTTTACTTTCGTTTTGCAAAATAAATCTATTATTCTATTTATATTAACGTAGGTAAAAACTATAATTTAGAAGAGAACAAATTGTTCTTTACGTATTTATTAATTCTGGCTGCTAATGCAACTCAACTCAGGAATTTCGAGAAACAAAAAGCGAACGAATCATCCTAGAAAAATCCATGTCCCTATCTTCTCGAGAATTAGGTTCTCTGCCATTGTATTTAAAGTGGGCAAACATGAAACTCACTATCGCGAAAGACACGAACTTCTCGTAACGGCTGATTTTGCTGGCAATCGTTTGCGAGTTTCGCGCGAGATAGGCCCCAGGTGATCGTCATACGATTGTGACGTGGCAGCTCGGCTTCGATCGGTTGAAGGTTCCCTGGACGGCGATCCCGAGACGAGGGACAGCCAGACGGAGAACAAGAGCCCGGACGGCGGCGCCGGCGGTGGCAGCGGCGACGGCGGCGCCGGTTCGAAGCGACGCGGCCCACGAACCACTATAAAGGCGAAACAATTGGAGATCTTGAAGACGGCCTTCTCGTCGACTCCAAAGCCCACTAGGCACATTAGGGAGCAATTGGCGAAAGAAACCGGCCTGCCCATGAGAGTCATACAGGTGAGAAAGGTGTCTCTCTCGTTACATTTGCGTTAAAATTTCTCTCGTTTCTCTATCATTATATCTACTTATTTTCTCTTTGTGAAACGTTTCTTTGTGAAATTGATCGTGCTATTATTTAACTAAATACTTTGATAACTAAACAAAGAAAATCTGCGTTTTGTTAAAACCTACGAAATGAGAACAGTTTTATTTAAAGAAATTTTATTATACTTTGTTATACTTTTACAAATTAAAAAAAAATCTTTAATCAGGATGGAGTCAATAATTGAATAGTAATAAATAAATAATAATTATATTTTAATGAAATAAAAATAATTTTTTTTCTTATTATCAATTTTTGTTACGAGACTTGCTACTCAGGCATTCAATTCTCTAGCTTATGAAGAGAATTGCTATTTATATCGAAGTGAATCTCGATTCATACTATCGGCGACGCTTTTATGCGGCTGGCATCTAAATCGCCGTTAAGAGCGATGCAACGCTCAGAAATATTTCGCCATCGTGAACAAGTAGGAAAAAAATCGCATCGACAAACATTTGTCGCATAATAATTCACTCGGCACGTCATCATATTATTTCTCGAGAAATAATTTCGCGACAGAATCGTCGATTAATTCACAATGTATCATCGATAAAAAATTGTTTACCATGATTTTCTCATGTCCTAGAATGTAAAAGAGTTTTAAAATAAAGTGAACTTAGAATCACATTATATATTCCAAGACCCATATTCTTTCAAAACTCTATATCTCTACAGTTTTATATAACAGTGATGAAACATAAGAAACGGGAAACAGTAAAGAGAAACTGATGATGAGTATAATTTTTTTACATTTTTTAAAAACCTCTCATACTAATATCTATTCTTAGAGCAATTTATACTGTAAGACAACCGTGCTCAAAATCAAAAGGCAGCGAAGGAAAGGGAGATGATCGTTAAATAATTCAGCGATTAAAGAGGCGGCCGACTCGCTGGTTTCAGGTCTGGTTCCAGAACAAGAGGAGCAAGGAGCGCAGGCTGAAGCAGCTGACGTCGATGGGCAGGAACCCCTTCTTCGGGGGCTCGCGCAAGATGCGCGGGTTCCCGCTGAATCTGAATCCAGGCGCCCTCGGAGGCGAGGATGGACCACCGCCCGGTTTCCCGTATTTTGGCCCGGACAAGTTCGAATTCGGTTACGGCGGTCCGGTGGCCTTCCATCACGAGTTCTTCGGCGCGCATCCACCCCCGCATCCGCACGGACCGCACTTTGCCGGTACGGGAAATCCAGGTGAATCTCCTGCCATCACCGATGATTTAGCATCTTTTATAGTAAAACTAAAATAAATTCTAGTCTTGCGTTTAAGACATGAAAAAATGCAAGATTAGAATCGATGTGGAAATTTGGAAAATATCAAAGATCTCTTGTTATGTTAATATTTCATCAATTCTTTGTGTTTTCTAAAATCGAATTTCTGCATAGAATTCCTATTAATCACTATTTTATTAATCACGCGGCTTTTGTCTCGATCACAAAAACTTGAAGTAAAAAACGGCCGATCTCTACGAAAGACGGAGCCCGGAGAGAGAGCCTAGTCCCGGAATCTCGCGTAATTATAATAAACCTCGAATCAAGTAGGTAGGCCCCCGCGATAATTATGACAGCCGGTTTCGGAGATGGCCGAGCGGATACGAGATCCCCTCTGAGAGCAGTACGTAATCTGTTTCTGACAGGCTTGGACCCGGCCAGTTTAGCGGGCATGGCAGCCGCAGTGGCGGTGGCAGGGGAATACCCACCTCCGGGCGCGGGGGGCGGCCCTCCGGAATTTCTCACGGGGCCCCCCGGACAGGGGCCCCCTGCGCCCACCGGCGGCAGCCCCGGAGAGTTCCTGGCACCTTCAGGTAAGAGGGAAATATCCCCTCCGAACCATTACCACCGAAAATCGGCCGAATCGCGATCGCCGATCTACCTTGGGTCTGCCCGCGAGCGGACTTTATGTTTGCGCTCGCGCCGATTTATTAGTGTTGTTTTCGCGATGCGGCGGCAACCATTAACTCGTAAGCGCTTGAAGGAGATCGACCTGCTTCTCGCACCAAAGAATAATATTCCGCACGGATCGTTTCTTTACAGACGTCGAGTAACTTTTTTCCTCCGAGAGAGAATTAAACATCTATATCTTAATATATTAATTTTTTAATTTAAATGTATATTGATGTCTGTCTTAATTATTTTTCTCAATTTGATTTCCAATGGTACGCACAAATCAGTAGTCGAGAAAGAGATTATATAATGTTTCACTTTGTCTGTTTCGTGACGATTATATTCGTGACGATTTATTATACACATCTCTGTTGCCGTGTCGTGTTAATTAGGAACGCTTTTAGTCTCGCGATATCGAATCGAAACTGTTTCACGCTATTCAACATTTCACGTTGAAATGAAAATTATACGTTGCTGTTAACCTTTCGCACGCGGTCATCATTTTTATCGTGCAGCATCGCGCTTATTATTCACGTACCTTCGCAATGTTATTTCGTGCACGAAAGACATGCGCGCGCGAGAGATTTCTAGTCGACTAGGATTTTCTACAACAAAATTGCATTACAGCAGCGTGAATGTCATTTTCTTTTGAGCCTGTCGTATGGATAATTGAGATCTGGCAATCACCTGGCGTGACCTTTTGTGATACGTCTAATACTAAATTCACGTTTTCTAACGCGCGTTAGATACGCATATGTGTCTTATCCGACTGTCACCCGCGTATCAATCAAGTCACACATATGTGAGTTATTAATTCGTCGGGGAAAGTGCAGTTAGTGATAGTCGAATTAGTACTTGTAAAGCAGCGTTTAATGTAACTAACGTGGCTCCTGGCAGCCTGAAATCAACTTTGAAATTTTCGCAAAACATTGGGTACTTTTATCGTACTCGTTAAAATATATGACAGCAAAATGTTACGTTATATAAAATGTCTGTAAAAAACAATCCCAAGCGGAACAAAAAGTTATCAAGATTACATGAAAATGGCGTCGAAATGCGTTCAAAATGATTATTAAAAGTCATTTTACGATCACTCATGATTTATTTTTACATCATTTTGACGTTATCATAACTTATTATTCTGCTTGAGAACGGTATAATATTCGATTAAAATAAAAATTAAAATAATTTCGTCTTCAAAAATAAATCAAGTATATATAAGATGTCTACATAATTAGATATAATTCACAAACAATTGGAATTTATTCATCAATGAAATTAACTGCAAACTTTTCGTTTTTAGATTTTGAGTCCTCAATTGAAACGTTTGCGGTTAACTTCTAAAATCTAAACAACTTAATTAACTGATAAGTACATTTCAATTGTTTGCGAATTATATTTTATTGCCTAATATATATATTATTTATCAATAACTATGGAAGGTCATATAAACATTTATACTTACATCTAATATTTGAATTTTAAAACTATCGATAAATTTAACATCAAATTGCTTTGAATTATTTCAAATATTTGCGATCATTCGAGACTCTCAAGAATTTTAATATATTCAAGAATTTCGTGAATTCAGAAATAATTTGTATTATTTATCTATGATCGAATGAGTAATTTAAAAACTTTTAAAAACTAACTTCAGAACTAATCCAGACTTTCATTTGTTGTTTTTGTACGACGAATATGGCATGCATGCAATAGATAAGACAAAAAGATGAGCCGGTGGCAGTCGTTTTTATTTAAAAGCTACAACAACGATGAGATATATATATATATATATATACAT